>NDXB01015941.1:0-10742 GCA_002631895.1 Agapornis roseicollis
CCCCCCCCCCCCCCGCTTCACTTGTGTTCAAGCAATATACTTCACCTTTATTGAGACTGCAAGAGAACAGCAGCACAGAACCTGTTCAACCTTAATTAAAATGGGGAAAATCGTTTTTCTTTGCAATGTATAAACTCTAAAGGTTGGCTTCATCAAAGCTATAAACGGTACAAAATATTTTGTATCTCTGTGTTTATGTAATGGAATCGTTATTACACCCAATTACTTCACAAATCTTTCAATATTTCATGAAACAGGTAAACTGTTCATACATTTTATGCATAATATAGCATTAATTCTGCATCAATTCAGCCCGCACACGCGCCTTCCGATTTGCTGTCATTTGCATAGTCTTGAATTGACACAGTAAGCTTTGCTAATTAATTTTTATCTGGAGCCCTATAAAGCAATGCCATTTCCTCACTCCTCCAAGGATGCTCTGTGTAGTCATCCCCTCCCAGGGAATGATTTAATAAGAGAGAAGACTTTTCCCAGGGAAGTTAATGGGGTTCATAAATTCAAAGGTAGGAGTCTTCCTTATGGCTTGGATGGCTTAAACAATTCAGAGGATGTTCTTTGGCCTTGCCTTAATACATGGGGTGAATATTCCTGTAAAAAGCTTCTTGTGAGGTACAATATCTCATTTGATTTCAAAATCACCACTGCAAGAATTTTCTTCCTGATGTTTAGGAAAACATTAAAAGTAATATTAGTCCAGGCAGAGAGGTAAAAGCCAATCCTCCAGGTTCTTTGAATCTTTGCATTGCATCTGGAAACCTTAAAGTGATGCAGACTCTCAAGGTTGTATACTTAAAGAAGTTGCTTGTGAGTTAAGCTTGTAGAGGTCAACATTGTAAGGCTGTGGCATTCAGCTTCAAAATCATTATAAAATGTAGAGGGGAAAAATTGCTTCAACCACCACAAGAGTTCCTTTTATTCTCTTCATAACTAGCTATAATACAGTTACGCATTCGCCTTAGACTTTAATGCAAGCTCTTAAAAGTAATTTCATCCTTAAAACTTAGAATCATTTCAGTTGGAAAGGACCTTTAAGATCATAGAATCATAGAATAGTCAGGGTTGGAAAGGACCTTAAGATCATCCAGTTCCAACCCCCCTGCCATAACCAGGGACACCTCACACTAAACCATGGCACCCAAGGCTTCGTCCAACCTGGTCTTGAACACTGCCAGGGATGGAGCACTCACAACCTCCCTGGCCAACCCATTCCAGTGCCTCAGCACCCTCACAGCAAAGAATTTCTTCCTTAGATCCAATCTAAACCTCCCCTGTTTCAGTTTGAACCCATTCCCCCTTGTCCTGTCACTGCAGTCCCTAATGNTTCCAGTGCCACCCTCACAGCAAAGAATTTCTTCCTTAGATCCAATCTAAACCTCCCCTGTTTAGGTTTGAACCCATTCCCCCTTGTCCTGTCACTGCAGTCCCTAATGAAGAATCCCTCCCCACCATCCCTATAGGCCCCCTTCAGATACTGGAAGCTGCTCTGAGGTCTCCACGCAGCCTTCTCTTCCCCAGCCTCAACAGCCCCAACTTTCCCAGCCTGTCTTCCTATGGGAGATGCTCCCGTCCCTGATCATCCTCGTGGCCTCCTCTGGACTTGCTCCAACAGCTCCATGTCCTTTGGATGCTGAGGACACCAGAACTGCACCCAATGCTCCAGGTGAGGTCTCCCGAGAGCAGAGCAGAGCAGAGGGGCAGGATCAGCTCCTTGGCCCTTCTGGNGTGAGGTCTCCCGAGACGAGAGCAGAGCAGAGGGGCAGGATCAGCTCCTTGGCCCTGCTGGGCACGCTCCTTTGGATGCAGCCCAGGATACGGTTGCTTTCTGGGTTGCGAGCGCACACTGCAGCCGGCTCATGGTCATGTTCTCATCGACCACCACCCCCAAGTCCTTCTCTGCAGGGCTGCTCTCAATCTCCTCTCTGCCCAACCTGTAGAATATCATCAAGTCCAAAATCAGCTTCAGCAAAATCAGCTGAAATCCTTGTAAATCAGTGTCATTACACCTTCCCAAATGCTAACAGTCAGTATGAATGAGTGAGTCTTGAGCTGAGTCCCACCATGAGCTCAGTTCATAGAAGCTTATATGCCAGTAACTTGACTCAAGCCCTAATGTCACTACCTCCAGCTGAGCTGAACTCTCTTCTTAAGGCACTGCAGTAAAATAAGCACCTTCCTTAATCTGAACTCTGTGTTTGGGTGAGATGAATCATGCCCTGGAAGTGTCAGGATCTCTAAAGACTACAAAGGGAGTCTAGGCAACCTGACTCACATGTGAACATCTATAGTACAGATGTCTACACTCAGTCAAATGAATCCCACCCAGGTCTTCAAAGGGTTTGTCCTCATTTGTTCTCTTTTTTTCCTTATCTGAAATCATGGAGAGACCTACTAGTCTTGCAAGATTTGGTCTAAAGGTGATGGTTATCTTGGGAAAGAATTTTGAGCAATGCCAGGTTGATGATAGATAACACAGCCTTCATGCTGAGTGACACTGAAGAACTCAGAATTAAAAGGGAATCAAAGAGCTGACCTGTCCCAGACCCTGATCCAAACAAAGCTGCCTGATGCTGCCTCTGTCATGCTGAGCATGATCATGCTGTGAAACATCAGTGGTTTTGTTAAGACTCTGCAGTGTTGTTTTCTGTAGTTGTCAAGCAGCATGAGATAGACACCCTGATGCCTGCTCCTTCCTCCCAAACACTTCCTTCTAAACTTTGTTCTTTTCCATGCTTCCCAACCGATGTTTCTCCTTGGATGATCACTGAAGGGAATTTTGAACGGGAGCTTTTTAACTAAGAGCACTATGGAGCACAGCAGTGAGTGACCCATTCCTGGCCATGGCGAAACTATGCATAGATAATACTAGCATTAAATTTGGACCAGGAAGTGGGAAGTAAAGGTTGTTTCTTTAGATGTCAGTAAGGAGAAAGAATCAGTCACAATTACTTAAGGAACCTCAGCGAAGAGTTCAAGCATATGGGATACATGAAAGCACATCTAATTGGGGTGATGTTTTGGGGAAGAGGTTCATAAGAATGTGCTTGTCTCCATGGTAACTGAGCACGTAGGAGTGATCTTGGTCTGGCTGATCGCTGGACTCCTCAGCATGTGACTGCCATCCCCTAAATAAAGCCTAATTAGTTGTTTCCTATCTTTATTCTTAGGCAGGCATCTGACTCTCTTTGACAACTGTTACAGATGACTGATTTCTTCCATCAAAATGCAAATGTTGCGCTTTACAGGACAGATCCCCTCTGATGAAAGAAGTGCAGTGGGGGTACCCTTAGCCATTCAAGCCCTTGATCTCTGAAGAGAACTTTATCTCACATGTTTATCATGCACTAAATCTTGTCCAGATGTGGCATATTTACTAGAAATCATTGGACCAATGCATACAGGGTCTGAATTAAGCAAAGTAATCATGACTTCACACTGAGTCTGAGTACTACATATATGTTTTGCATTAGTTTATTGAATTATATCCCCACATGGATCATGACCATGACTGCATTAGTCTCCATCCATCAGTAAGTTAAAACACATTCAGCCAGTGTCCTCTGCTCTTTCCAAATGAATGGCAATGGATCAGTAGGATCCATGAGAATGATAAGGGGGCTTGAGCACCTCCCATATGGAGACAGGCTGAGAAAGCTGTGGCTCTTCAGCCTGGAGAAGAGAAGCTGCATGGAGAATTCAGAGCAGCTTCCAGTGTCTGAAGGGGGCTCTGTGTCAGGGACTGTAGCAACAGCACAAGGGGTGATGGCTTCAAACTGAAACAGGGGAAGTTCAGGTTGGAGATAAGGAAGAAGTTCTTTACTGTGAGGGTGCTGAGGTGCTGGCACAGGGTGCCTAGAGAAGTGGTAAATGCTCCATCCCTGGCAGTGTTCAAGACCAGGCTGGACAAGAGCCTTGGGTGACATGGTCTAGTGTGAGGTACCCTTGCCCATAGCAGGTGGTTGGAACTGGATGGTCTTGAGGTCCTTTCCAATGCTAACTATTGTATGATTCTAATAGAGAAAGCAAACTGCTAACTTCACTTATGCAGACATTGTTTCTCAGTTACTTGTTGAGGACTGGCAAACACAGCGATGCATGGGAATCTAAAAGGTGATAGGAATAGTTCTATTGCAGTTCCTAAACCCAAAACTCTTGAAACTTCTTTTGTTCTGGAAGAGCAACAGAGGTGCATTGTGGTTTTATCCACAGCTTGTACAGATCACTGGGTTGGGGCACTTAATTATTTTTCAAGATTAGCCTGCAGATAAACTTGTACAGATTTAGAGGGCAATGCTTTGTGTATTGCCAACAACATATTAGTTCCTCTTTCAACTGATAAAATAATTAAGGGTTTGATTGAAAGAGCATATTTCTCTCTGCTACCACTGGTGCCTGAAAGCATGAAATCTCAAAATGTTTCCCAGAGCTGTTCATTGAAAGAAGAATAATCCATTTTCTGCCTAATTATTTTCGAGAGGGCAATAAAAACTGTATTAGGAATATTTAGAAATGGAAAAAGTGCACTACATTCAAAAGCTTTGAACTTTGGCAACGCACCATCATTTGCAGATGATAATGAAAATGTTAACCTTGGGGGAAACCGTTTTGTCTACAAATTAATGACAAGTAAGAGGAATATTTAGCTTCAGATTAATAGCTAAGTTCATATATAGCTTTGTACAGCTAAGCGTGCTATATATAAATTGTCATTTGGTTCTGCAGGTTGTATAACTGTTTTGAATCACTTATCACCATTTCAGAATGACAGAAGATACTTAATGGCTTTCACTGTGGAATATATGAAAGCACTGAGGAATGTCACCATTAAATGGATGGCCGCATAACCTGAGTGGGTATTAAGATGTTTTCCAGTTATTAGAAATTAACTGTTATGACAGAAAAGGATTGCTCAGTTCTTATTTTCATACTCCTGAAGGATGAAGAAGATGGGGATGATACTTCCAGGAACTGAAAGCCAAAAGCTTTTATTTCCTTTCACAACAAGTTGAAAGTTTGTTGGGTTGTGCAATTTTTCATCTTTTTACTTTAATGGAACAGTCAGAAGAGTAAAACAAACTGATCTTGTACAAGAAGAAATTTATGATACTGTGAGCTCACTGAATAGTAAACTTCAAACCGAAAAAGGTAAATCCTTTGGTCATGCTAGTAACTCCTATTGGAAAACAAATCATGACAAAGTAGAAAATACAGAAAGGCATTTTAGTTCTCTAATGCTTGACTTCACAATTTGATTTCAGCAAGTAAAATCACATTAATCAAGAACCTATCTTTAAACCACATCACTCTGGAGCTATTTTCACTTCTTAGTTCTCTCCGTTTCTTAAAAGCAAATGGAAATCATGCTGTTCAATAATATCCTAAATGTAGCATGGAAAGAGTATTTTCTGTGTGGAAAAAATGCTCTGCTCTAGGCTCACTGTGCCCTGAGCTGGGTGGCCCTGTAGTTACAAGTGTCCTGTGCCCAAAGGCTGCCTGTGCTCAGAGCCGGGGACATTCAGCATGCAGGCTCTGCCCAGCAAACACCAACCCTTTGTGTGCCTGGGCTGGGCGCTGGGCACTGGGCAGCGCCGCCACTGGTGCTGAGGACCAGGGAGAAGGGGAGAGGGGGATGGAGATACCCCCGGGGGGACCCAAGAGTGAGAGGGAAGAAATCCCACAATGAACATCACACTCATCCCAGGGAAGAGCTCAGGGTGGTAACAAGTAGAGGTCACCTCTAGCAGAACCACCATCTCTCCAGCACCTTGAGCGTAGTGGCAAAGTGAACATCACATCAGAGGAAAGAGGAGATACTAGGACATTTTCCAGTATGATAGTTTCAAGGGTAGCTTTGAGACTTTTCTGTACTACCTTGGACTGTTTTCGTGTCATTGTAACTGGGCGAATAATAGCTGAACAGAGTGTACAACTATACACTATAGCATGCACTCTATAACCTGTAGTTAGACTAACTGTAAGTTCAGACTTACGGTGTGTCCCTTTTGCCCATAACAAGATTTTGAGTGTAGCACCCCTTGACTTTTTTCTGGACCCATCTGTTCTGCTCTTCCCAAGATGTGCCATCTCTGCACTACAGCCAGTTAGCTCTAAGCAATGTGATCCAAACCAGTTGTTGCCATATGTCCACAGGCAGGAATTTGTATGTTGTTGTCTTTTATATATGAACATAGATTTAGAATGTGTCTGGACAAGTTCATGGGTGAAATGGGGTTTACACATTTGCCTTCCAGCCTGCATTTCTCCTCTACTGTGGTTTCAGTGTATTTTGTGTGTGAAACCCACATCATCCTATGGGAACTAAGCTGACTGGTGACCAACAATCAGCCTCTCAGTGCATGGCTGGCTAAGGACTGATGCTGATTTGAATTAACTAAATGTGCTAAATGTTAGCTTAACATAAAGCAGCCTCCCAGCACCCCAGAGCCAACAGTGCCAAGCTGTGGGGCTCTTCTGTAGATGTCTTCTTAGGGGCAAAGGAGGAGATGGAGCCCATGAGCCTAACAGTGGGTATGAAAGCTGAAAGGCCAAGTTCAGCTGAGGTTAGTGCTTTCTGGCAATGCCAGGAGGATGGACAACTTGCTGTTATTTCACTAGCACTGGAGCAGAGTTATTTGTCCTCTTCAGCAGCTGTGTCAATGCAGAACATTTCCTTAGCCTGAAGCAAAAGTAACAAACCCTTGCAGAAGAGACCCAAATCTAACCTATGGTAAAGACCTACCTGGCAGGGAAATAAACTTCTCTTGTCTAGTGAGTTAAATAAATGGATTACAAATCCAGACTGCAGCAAATGAGTAGCAAAAAGCTATTGGAATTAATCTTCTGCAGTGAATGATGGGCACAGGTAAGAACAGCCACCAGATGCTGAAATGATCCCTGCTAGGATGTGAACTCAGCACCATTTGGGAACCCAGGAAAGTTTTAGTCCTTTGTATTGCCCACTGCAATTCTTTTTCAATGTCATTATTGATCAAAGCAGATCACCTATGGATCTGTGTTTCATCATGGTTTATTTTGCAACAGAAATCTGTCAAAGCTGCAGTATGAGATGATCCTTAGTCACATACTAGAACACTTAATCAGAATTGGCTCCATCCACCTCTATTAAGAGTGAATTCTTTGGTATTAAATAGGTGCTGATACTTTTTGCATGGCTGAGGCATCAATTGCTCCATCCTTCATACGGATTATATTTGCCGATCTCACAAAGATCAAGCTCATATTGCTACAAGCAACGTGTTTCCATAAACCCACCCAAGATATTTGGATTTAAGCTTGCAGTATCTAAGGGTTAGAGCTGAGGACATCAATATCCCCAAAGTGAAACAAAGGTGAGTACATTCACTGCTTTAGCCGATGGATAAAGAAGGTGTTATTTTGTGGGCAAGTTTGAATTTTAATATCCTCAAAGATGGATATGGGCTCCAGTGCCAGACCATCTTCAGTCAAGGCACCCTCAAGGATTTTGTGGAAAGCCAGGGAAGGGTCTATTCTCTTGCTATTTGAGACATTCACAGAAAAGGAAGACTCGTCACATCATTTATATTCTAAGTAAATTCATGGTTTGTTTGTTGACTTGGGGTTTTTTCCCTGTTCATTTTTGCTGGCTCTATTGCCTGCTTTAGACTTCATAAATGAATATTTTTACTTATCTTCTGCAGGAAGTTAAGGTAATTTTAAGATAACATCCCAGCACTTTCTCCTTAGAAGTATTGTGGTCCTAAAATTGGGTACAAGCTATGAAGAGCCCAAAGCCTTAACACAGGCTATAAAATACTTCAAGAGATAATAGGATATGCATCCACTTTCTCTGCATGAATGAGCTGCTACTGCAGAGGTCAGAAGAAGGAGAAATGTCTTCTAATAACCAACAATAAGCAGAAAAGCTCTCTGTTGTGTTCCAAGGTAGACAAGAGCATGCCTAAAACGTTAGAGTACTGAAGAAAGGCTTGACAGGGAGGTATGAAAGCACATTTACTCTTGAAACAGAAAAGGGGCAGTAGAAATGGTGCTGTGGGCTGGACCGAATGATGAATTCAATGGCACAGCAAGAAAGAAGCTGACTCATAAAGTTAATTGATAGCTGGTTGGCTTGTCACATTTTTCAGCCAGACCCCTCATGGAAAAAGGAGGATACTTTCTCTCATAGATGTCAAATGATGGTGAGATTAGTGGCTGAGGAATTATGAAGTCCTCCCTTTGACTCCCTCTGGCTCTAAGCATTAATCGGATAATTGCCTGGGATGTGAGACACTTCTACCTGCTTCTTCCTCACAAGCCTCAGTACTAAATCTTACCTCTGCATTGGGCTGACTTCACCCAGGCTGTGTTTTGCTGCTGCAGATTTTCTGCTTCCCTTCTTAATACATGGAAACAGAAGATGGAGTGAAGACATTTGGTTTTAAGAACACAAGACAAGGTGAGATGACTTGGTCCACTGCTATTATCAGAGCTATGCTGTATAATGTCTTAAACAAAGGCATTATTATAGAATCATAGAGTAGTTTGGGTTGGAAAGGAGCATAAGATCATCCAGTTCTAGCCCCCCTTCCATGGCAGGGTCACCTCCCACTAGACCACGTCACCCAAAGCTCTGTCCAACCTTGCTCTGAACACTGCCAGGGATGGAGCATTTGAGCTCAGTCTAACTAGTTTGGTTTCTTGTCCTATCTCCTTTTGAGAACACACTCTAAACCTTCTTGTTCTGACCATTTGACTCTTCTTAATTTTCAATCTAAATGTATTCATGAGTTCTCTGATCTCTCTCATTATTTGCTCATGGTCTCTGCAGTCCTACCCTCTCTATCAGCAAATTGAAGAGGTTTTGCCACCTTCCCTAGTTCCTATGCAGTCCAGTGCTTCTTTTTTCTTGAGAGATAATTCGCTTCAGGAAATGAAATGTGGCAAGTCTCCTCTTCTAAAATAGGCTTTGCTGCTCTTCAATCATCTGATCAGCCCTTCGCTGTGCTTGTTCCAGGGTAAGTTAACTTACAGAACATGGATGTCCCAAATTGCACATTGCATTTGCCTCCCTACCAACATGAAACAAGATTGTGCTGACCTGCAAAGAAACTCAATTTCACATCAGTTATAGAGGAAGAGGCAGTTATCAGGGTGTATATGGGAGTGGAAAACAGATGGAAGAGGTTTGATATTATTCCCAAGATCATGCATAAGACAGGATCCATCACTTCTCATGCCATAATGAAGGGCTGCTAGCTAGCACCACTTTAGCTCACAGGAATTTCTTTTATGCATTTTTTAATCAGCATTGAAGCAAGTGGCAACCATGACATGTAACACGGCTTAGAGTTAACAACCCCTTGAGATGAGAGAAGACAGCTGTGCCTCAGAGATGTGTACTCATGCCCTCTGCAGATGCTGCTGTCTCTGTTTTCATTTGCTTCACAACAGCAGGATTTCTCTGTAACCCCAGTACCTGCCTCAGTTTTCTCCTGCTGGATGTGGGCATCTATAGGATGGACAAATCTTTTTGTGCCAGTCCCCCTTAGGTGCTGGAGTGAATGAGACTTCTTGATTTATGACCTAGAAGTTCTTGCTGTTGACTACAAAGCATGCCAAGGATGAAATGCAGCCTTGTGCCCTGGATCTTGCTAAAGACAGGTTGGATGAGCCCTGTTATTTTCCTCATTGAATGGGAGCTTAAAGTGAAATGAAAGGTACCAGCATCCACAGAAAATTACTGTCTTCCAGAGTGTCAGGACCTTCTGCTTCACAGCTGCCTTTCTCCATGTCTCTGCTCTATCCATAGTTCCCAGAAATACTTTGTATGCACATTTCTCACATCTCTCTGGCTTGCATGCCCAGTACAGCGTGGGGAGCAATTTTTTCTCATTGTTGCTGCTCAGATATCATCTTTGACAGTGGGATACACTTTGCTGGATATAATATGAGGAGGAGGAAGAATTTTGAGTCACTTTTTGTCTGCTGAGTGGGGTTTTCATCTCTGTATAATGTAATATAATAAACAAGTGCACCACCGATTTGTAAACAGGGTGCATTAAAGGAGGAGGAGCTGTAGGGTTTTCCACTGAAGGCTCTTGACAGCTATGAATGAATGTAGTTGGCAAACAAAGGCAAAGTGAGATCCAACAGAAGGAAAAACAAGGTGGAATGAAAATAAGAAACAAACTTGTGATGCTTGTTTGGGTGGGATGGAGCAACAGCAAAATTAATTATATTGGGGGAAGGAGCTTCTAACCTGAACTTCCCCTGTTTCAGTTTGAACCCATCACCCTTTGTCTTCTTGCTACAGCCCCTAATGAAGAGCCCCTCTCCAGCAGCCTTGTAGCCCCCTTCAGATACTAGAAGCCGCTCTGAAGCCTTCACACAGCTTCTTTCCTCCAAGCTGAACAGCCCCAATTTTATCTGTCACATTGTGTGAAGCGTGCTTCGCTGGCCCATCTTATAGACCATCCACAGGTCCTGTTGGTCTGATAACAACTTTCCGCCTGCACTTCCACTGGGAAGCTCCAGGCTGGGATGCTCAGAAAGATGTTTTTTCCACTGATCCACCCATGTGAACTCTGGGACAGAGTCGATGTGTGATCTGTGTGATTTACACACATCTTATCTCATCAAGAAACTTTGCAGCAAATATGCAGAACTTTCCAGAAAAGGGGGGGGGGGGAGGGGGAAGGGGCGGAAAAAAATCCAGCTGACACAGCCATGGGAAGGGGTGGCTG
>NDXB01015943.1:0-73509 GCA_002631895.1 Agapornis roseicollis
TCAACTGTTCTACCCCTGTCCATCAGTTTCGTAGCCCCATTATAGAAGGCCACCAAATTCCAATATATATATATATATAAAAATACCTGAAGGGAGGACAAGAAGCCACAGCCAGGCCCTTTTCAGTGGTGCCTAGTGACTGCACCAGGAACAAGGGGGCAAATCAAAACACAGGAGGATCCTTCTGAATGTAAGAAAACCACATAAGAATGCACAGTTCCAAATCAGTCAGGCACTGATGAAAAATATAAAATCACTGAGGTTACATATGGTCTTTTTAGCTGGTATTTTCCAAAAACACTTCACTTTCCAAAGCTGTGCTATTTCTGAAGTTCATCATCAGCCAAAGCAACCAATGTGATGACAGACTTCTCAAGCTAAATAAAAAAATAAACCTGATTTTCAGGTAGCTGTTAATAGTTACCCTGTGTAATATACTCAAAGTGCTTTGCTTGCTTGAGATCACTCATCTTTCCAACACAAGTGACTGCCGGGAATGTTCATGGCTTACTCCACCTAGGCAAAGACTTACTTTACTTGAAAACCCTGAAACTTCATGCACCATACTTTCTGAACCAGGATTTACAAATGTAGTAATTGCCAAGCTGTCTGCACAACAGTGACCAGGCTCAGTTTCCAAAGGCTGGGAATAAGCTGCTCCCCTATTCTGTCTCAAAACCCACCTCTGAGCCCAGCTTTTTGGAAATGTCAGAGGGCAACATAGGCAGCTCATAGACTGGTGCAGGACTGCAACACTCAGATTAACTCAATTTATTAGCAAAACCTCTAGGCTAGAAGTTCAATTTTCATTTTAAGTCTGACCATTTACTGCTATGCTCTTAGCTCTTCCAACCTAATAGCAGGCAGTTGCATCTTAAAATATATCTTTTTCCAAATATAGCATTGTTTAACAAAAAACATTGCTGTTCCATATATAACATCTTCAAATGTTTATAACTGTAGTTTGTAAAATGGTTATTGCTCTACTGTTAAAACATTATTCAAATTGTAGCTTTTAATGTCCAATACAGTATACTAAAAGAATGTAGCACAGTTTTACAGACAGTTTAAGAATGGGAACATAAAGATCCTACTTCCTCTTTCTTCCTTACTACATTTCTTATTTGGCCACCTTCTGATCTGCAGCCCTCATCTGCAGCATGCCTTAAATTTTCTGCTTTGTTATATTACTGTCACTCCACTGTTAGTGGTTGATACTAACAGGAGAATTAAAAGCCCAGTACAG
The DNA here is from genome assembly GCA_002631895.1 of Agapornis roseicollis. Taxonomy (NCBI): domain Eukaryota; kingdom Metazoa; phylum Chordata; class Aves; order Psittaciformes; family Psittacidae; genus Agapornis; species Agapornis roseicollis. The sequence continues at coordinate 1,247 of NDXB01015943.1, forward strand.
GGATGATGACATATGGTATGCCGGAATGGACTTAATGGAAGGGAGAGACACCCTGTTAGCTTCCACTTGCTTCCCATTCATCAGCAGCCTTTGCTGCATCATACCATGCCATTTGGCACATACATGCTATTACTCACACAACCCTGCAACCATCATCCACTTAATTCATGCTACAGCTGCAAATTCCCCTGCTGTGACTGCCATGTGTACCTCAAAAGGAGCCTGAAAATACAGAACTCCTCACTTTAGTGAGACTATCATTAAACATTAAACCTTAAACAAGCTTCTACCCCCCCTTAAGTGAACAGTGAAGAGTCATTCCTCAACAACCAAGAAAAGCAATGTTGACAAACTGAAGCAAAATCAGAGGCAATGTTAACGTAAGTAGACATGGCCTTTCCCAGCCTGTCCATTCGCAAAGATGCAGTTGTTCAGGGTATCTGGAGAGCATGTGACAAAGCTCTTGCACTTCTACAAAAAATAGATTAAGTAAGCAAAGTCTTCTGTTAGGTACTAACAGGTGTGGGGTCACAGCAAGAGACAATGCAAACCTGAAGTGTGAACCATTTGCTACGTATAAGGTATTTTCACATGCCAATGAACAGAACTGCATCAAAATCTAAAAAGAATGCATCGAATAGTGTGTGCGTTTATGTATAAAAATCATTATGCCTCAGACATCAAATTAATCTCTTAAATAATTTATTAACATGGATAATTTGTCAGCTTCCAGTAGTCTATTCACTTTAATTTCAAATAGATTTAAGAGCTCAGACTACCAGCACAGAACAAAAAAAATGAAGGCATTTCCTATCTAGGAACCAGAATCAGTTCTTTGTGTCCTACTGGTAGATCAATTATGCATTAAGGGCTGCTGCTGCTTGAGTTTTAATGCACATTAATTCATAGACCTTGAGCAAATTTGATGTTACAATATTAAAAAAGGAAAGTACTAGAATAAGCTACACAGAAAAAAAACCCAGATCAAGCAAGGGGCCAATTAATCAACCAAATGCTTGCAATGGAAAGACAGGCTGCCTACTGCCAGCACACAGGGAAATAAGAAATGCACAGATAATTCACTTAAATTCCTTTAAATGCAATAAATCCCACTTGGAATAACCTCAAGACTATTTTTAATATGTTGCATTGTTACACTTCTTTTTGGCAATTCAAGCAAAGAACTCTGCTGATGTGTATATATGCGTACATTGTAGTACTACAGATCTGTTAATACCTGTTCTCACCCTGAATGAACAGTATTTCGAGCCCTGTTCTAGACATCTGACACATAAGATGTATGTTTAGCCCTTTAAAAATCCTGACTGTGTATTTACTGAAATAGATCATTTAAAGTAGTACTCCAGTCAGCTTTGCTGCTTTTGGAGCCTGTCTGATAAATCTTCACATGTAGCTGAAGCATTATGAAGTCTTCCATTTTCTGAACCCAAATTCCTGCATCACTATATCCACTAGAGCTTCTCAGCACTAAAATTAAAAGCAGCATGAATATTTAAGTGTTTTGTGAAGAATGCGGCAGCTAAATCTGCCAGTATACAAAGGCAAAGGCAACCTTAGAATTTGAATTCACTGAAATACAGGATGGAAGGCAAGAAGGTAGATGCATAAAAGAAGGGGGGAAATTATCTCAAAATGCTTGCTAGCTATTACTACTGCCCCAGGAGCTGCAGTTTGAGTGCTCTAAGCTTCCATTTCCTTACAAAGACAACGTTATTTGGTCGAAATTTTTTTCCTACAGTGCACAGTAGTCTCTCCTGTCTCTCCTGGAGACAGGAACAGATATTGCCTAGAGGTAAATGGGGACGTGAGCTGTCTGAGTGCTCCACTCAATACTGGCAGCTTTCCCAAACTGAAACGTTTCAGTTTTGACCCAGTTGATGCTTATGTACAAAAAGAAAAAAGAAAAAACCTCTTGAAGGGAGACACTTTACATAAACATTTTCATTTAGTTTTGATGGAAAATTTTCAACTCTTCTTAGACAGACTGTACTGTAAAAGGTTATAATTTTTCTTCTTGCGTTTTTAAAACAACTACAGTGCCCTTGGTTTTGTGCATATGGATGAAGCACCTTGGCGCTATACTAACAGATTCCACAGTTACTGGCTGTGATCATACAAAATGCAAGTTTATGCCAGGATCAGAAACTGAATTTCATGCAGATCTAATGTGGAGAATTATGTGATAATATAAATCAGAGGCAAGCACTACCAGTGTGTCCCAGGTCACCCTCAGTATTCAAACAGATTGCTTTGCTATTTTGAGCTATTACACTGCTGGAAACTTTTCCCAGTTCTGTGACTGCAACAGACCTCAGAAGTGAGGCCATGCAGGTTAACCTCCAGGTGGAAGCCACAGTGTGGCACAACCATTGTTGACATCTCAGTCACTCGTTTCTCTCCTTTGTACTCCGCTCTGCCCCAAAGCTCCAGCACAATCTAATAGGACTGGTGTGCTTGCTGTAGCTGCCAGCTTTCAGCAGAAAAAAAAACCAACTGAGGTCTCAATCGCTTTGGGTTGTATGAAGTCCCATGGTGCCATTGAAGAAGTAGAAGCATTAACCCTAATGCCTTGGTCAAATAACAACTTGAGTGATCACATTTTGCCTATCTAAATTCCCTCTATACTTTCAGCTGACTCCAGCGTTTTTACTGCAGCATTCATCTGCCTCGAAGAGCCACCTCACATGGAATAAATTGTCATGTCTGGTGTTTTTCAATGCTTGGTGGCTCTTCGAGGCAGTAAAGTCCTGCACCACCAGCCTGCAAGGATGAGTGCAACAATCTCCAAAGCAATGTTTTCACATATAGCTCACTCACCTGAACTCACTGTGAACTTGCACTAGTTTGACTGCATCAGGTGTACTCCACAATCTCAGACTACAGAAATAATCATTGACATATGAAAATGTACCACAGGAAATACCAAAAAAACCCACAAAACAATATTTTACAAAACCAAAGCAGTACCTATATGGTGCATTTAATAGCACGCAGAAGCACTCATGGAGGAGAAACTAATTTATCTGCACTGTGAAACCATTAGAGAAAGTCAGTCACAACCAGTGCACTCACAACCAATTTGGAAAGTAAGCAGAAATTAAGGCACCATTCCCAGAAGGCTCTTTGGATGTAGCTATATTTTTAGGTTAACAAAAATAATAGCCAGGATACAGTCACTCCAGCAGCAGGGACCAGCCCTGGTCATGGTCAGTTTACAAGTACAGACACAGTCACACTCTTAGAGACATTTTCCATTGGAGCTGCCCGTTATGAAACAGCAAGAAACCCTCAGAAAAAGGAAATAAGTTTCAATTACAATGCCTCATACAAAGCAAACATATTCACTTTCAAATATAAGCTATAGACCTTTTAAATTATATTGATTACACAGATTAAATCTTTCAAATACCACTAATTAAACAGACTGGCTACTCAAGCATTATGAGGTCCATTGTGCAAATGCATATTGAGGAGTCCTGGGAGCTGTTTCCATCCACTGTAGTGACCTCTACTGAACAGCACTTTCTTATGGAAATTAGTATCACACAAATGCTTCTGTTCATATTGTCTGTTGTTGAAACCTTGTTCACATTCTGTATAGTCTGAAATGGAGATTAGAAATGGCTGCAAGATATAAACAACTCTCAAAGAAAAATACTTTCTTATCCAACATTCCAGTTCCATTCTTACACATTCAGCATTCCAGTTCCTTTCCTACAGGACTGAGCAATTTATGTTTAAGGTAGGTGTTAAGTAAGTCAGTTTTGCCTCTATTCTCATTAACTCAGCAGGTAACTCCAGGGTTTCAGCCTTAAAAGACTTGGATCAATAACAAAAGTGGTACTTGGGGAAAGTGAGAGAGCAGAAAGAGCTCAGCTTTGAATATCAGACACAAGTGAGGGACACTATTACATACTGACCAGCAGATTTAGTGAGAGCATTCAGGGGCTTTGGAGACCCTCAGCCACAGCAACATAACTAACTGCTTCTGGGGAGCTGGACTCTGCATCAGATGAGAATCAGGCCCAGTCTGATTACACAGTTAATAAATCCCCATGTAGGGTTGTAAATATTGTCACCAACAGCTATTTTTGATAAGTCTTAAAGAATATCTTATCTGGGCTGCAACATTCTCCTTTTCTGAAACAATTTACCTGTCTGGAAACAGTTCTCCACTACTGAGTATGTACTGAATGCTTTTTCTACATAAGAGGCTTCATAAGCATAATAATAAAAATTGTTTATCCCCTATCATCAGTAGGTGAACAGCACGGCCCTGATGGGAATAGGAGGTGGGCTAACAGAGAAGCTGAATTCATAGCAAATATGATAAAGACTTCTTCATAGTTTTATGGTTCACAGAAAAATAAAGTCAGTTTACAAGGATTTTATTTTTTTGACTAAAGCTCTCCCTCATTGCATTTTTTCTAGAGATGTATACATGCTTACAAAAAAATTATAATATCTTTTCTGAAGTGCTATTGTTAAACAAGTGATGACAGATTAATATAACCCAGCATTAATGCAAAAAGCTTGCAATGTGAATTCCACTAGAGCACAAAGTCTATAAAATAAAAACATTGTGGCATGGTTAACAGGATGTATAGTTCTATATAGTCCACATAAATATTATTCTTCCCTGATCCATATCAATGATACTGAAGTGTATGTTTCACTACTACACAAAGCAGTAAAAATTACAAATGCTATTTACTATCAAATCATGTGCACAAGTGAGTGCATCATCTACCACTGCTGCTGATGAAATGTACTCCCAGCAAAGATCATACTGCACTGCCCTGGACATGGCTCCCAGCCAGGCAGAGAAGATATTTTTTTCTTCAGATGTGGGATCTGAAATAATGCCTGAAGCAAGAATCGAACCAGAAGCCAGAATTTTGAAATGCAAGCAAGTAACTCTCTGTCCAACTTGGCAGGCCTAGCTTTGTTTAAATCTGCATCAAATTGACACCAGTTCTGCTGATGTCTGTGGACAGGAAACCCCCACCAGCCCTCCAAAGCTGCAGGGTTTCAGGAGTGCAGCAGGCTGTGCCAGAGCTCAAAGAAGCCTGTGAAACCATAAAGACATAGAAAGACACCATCATTTCATATGGGAAAGTTTGGACCTCCTGCACTGGAGCATCTTGTCTAGCTCAAAAGGATGGAAAAGAGATTTGGAATTTTTTTTTGGTGAACGGCACCTGCATGCTCACTGCAGGTAACCTTTGAGCTTTTTCTGCAATGCCTTTTCCATTATCTCAAATGTGTTAACTAGAAATGTGATTGTTAATACTAATTAAAGATGTTGGAAAGATGGGTTTGACTCACTGTTATGTAATACTAAGGTAAATGAGACCTATTTCAGGACTCTGAAAATGAGGGCAAAACAAATGGCACACGAACATGAACCTCTTCCCCGAGTCCTACTCCACAGCTTGGATCTCACCTGCCCCCAACACACCCACCTGTTACCTGGGAAACAACCCAGAGTTTTGGCTTTTCAGCACCAACTTCCCTAATTGTATTCCCAAAGACATTTTATGACAGCTCCTATTTTCAAACTTCCTTCTCCTTTTCTTCAGCACACAAGTACATTACAGCACCTTTCACTGTAATATAACTCACTGGTCATCCCATCTCTTATTTTAGTGTTAATGCTTAAGAAACACGATGCCCTCAGTTACTGCATTACACAGTTCCTCTGTCTCCTCCACTCTCTTCCTATTCTGTGCAAACTATCATCCCCAATGCTATAGGTCACCTCTGATCATCCCAAAGATTTCAGACATTATTCTCTGCTGTCTTTACACTGAACATCATTCCTGGAGAACTCTCTTTCCCTATCTTCATTTCACTGTTATGCCTATGCCAAAATGCATGTCTCTCCACTTGTTCTGTCTTCCTCAGCCATCCTTCATTTATACTACTTGGCTGAAAGCTCACTAACAGCAATAACTTCAAATACTCACAGGTTTTATTTTATATGGTGTTGCAGTGATCCTTGCAGAGCACTCATCTAGTAAACTTTCATCCTTGAGAGAGCCCTGTTCTCTAACACTATGGCTCCACTGCAAGACCAACACTCACCATGTCATCCCACACACAGTGCTGTGAGGAACCTAACCCCTTTATCTTTATTAGCCTACTGCCATGTTTTTTGTTGCCTAAAAATGATTCAGTTTAAGGGTTGGGCTTTTTTGATCAGTTTGGGCTTAATGAATCCAGGGATCTGTGAATTTCACTCCATGTTGACAGGACCAAACCCAAGAGAGAAATTACAGGAACACATCTTCTGCCTTCTCAGTAAAAGCAGAGAAGGAAACCAGGCTGACACTATTTGGGTGATCATAATTGTGGTCTATGTGAATCTTGACTGAATCCCCTTTTTAGTTTTTAGCATAAGTTCAAAAGAAATTCAAGCTTCTGAACAAGGAGTGCAAAGCAAACACCACCTAGCACAATGTGATGAGCTAATAGCAAAACTAGTAACTTCAAAACTGTCTGCTTTGCAGCAAAACATGTCTCCTGCAATACAATATGTGAATCAAAGCAGATTATGCCTGGGGTTCACTGCAGAACATGGAACAAAACAAGTTATCCTAAACCAATCTCCCCATCAGCCTGTGACTGATGCAAGCTCAGGAATGCCAAATAAAAAGCCGAATGGCATGCCAGGGCTCCACTCAGTCCATCCGGCCTTACCTCAGGAAGAGGGACAGATGGTGCCAGTGACTCAGAAGAACGCCAAAAGGCTCCCATCTCACAGCAATAACCTATGTCACAGCCCTGTGACAGTCTGTCATCCGTGCAAATGGCATTTTTCTAGGACGTAAGTGTAAACTCAGTGCTGGTAGGAAAACAGGACAGAGTGCTCTAAGGGACAGCTTCTCTTTTTGCAAACTGGGCAAAGATAATTCTATTCTGCAGTTTCACCAGCTTCTACATGTGAGAAGGCAGAGCCTTGGGAAATAAAGCTTGGCAACATAAATTACAGCTTAGTGCACTACTTTTGACTAAGTTAAAATTGTCAAAAACCTTTCCAGGAAGGAGAAGCCTCAGGGAAAGCATAAAAGCTTCGTGAGCAAGACTTCATAACTTTAAAGGAAATCAATCCCAACTTTAAAATCTGTAAAAAAAAAAAACCCTAGATGATCCAGATTCTGCTTTCCTGTTTTCTCAGTTTTTCAACTAATATATTTGCAAAATAAAACAAAGCAGCTGTAGCTCTGTTCCCTATTGCCTCTTTAATAGCTTTTCCATTTCCAAAGTGTAAATTTATGGCTCTCCCATTTCTAGTCTAGGAAAGCAAATATGAAATTACAATTGTACTCCTTTTCCCAGAAAGTATCCACACCACAGAGTGAACAAACACAGGGAAGCACTGGCTCAACATCTGGTCCCAGTCGGGGCCAGGACTAATTTAGGACAAAAACAGGGGACAGAGCTTTTGCATTGGTGGACCTGAGCAGAAACAAACTGCTGAGAAGACCTGTGCCAGTAACAGCTACAGTGACAATATTCTTAGAGCAACAGTGCTGAAATGACACAAGTATGTTAAGTTTTGTAGGGAAGAAGAATTTTCTGTTATTAGAAAAAATAGCACCGAATGAGAGTTACATATGGACCCAAACTACTATTCAGGGGTGTCGTTCCACAAAGAAAGTTTTAAATGGCACCTGTATGTTCCTTAATAGTGACAGCAATCTCAGCTCAGTGCATCAAATGCCTGGGAGCTTGGCAGTCACAACCAGGTTTCCATTTGCCCTCCCATCTCAGTGGTGCTCCTCAAAAGACCCTCCTATCCCACCCTGCTTCACATGAGCCCCGAAGTATTCTGCATTGGTCACTTTCCCTTCTCCCCATGTGTCATCCCATGTGGGAATTCAAACAATGTCTCTGTGCTGATAGTACACATGGAGACTTTTCCAGATTTTTAAAATCTCAGCCTTTGCTCTGAAAAATATTCAGCTAAAGCTCAATGTAGCTAGAAGATTTACTAAACTTGCCACCCCTACTTCCATTCTCAAACACTGCAACATAGCAGAGCCAAGCCATTCATCATATTCAGGCACTAGCATCATATTTGATTTTGGCCTCTCTCAAGTCCCACACATCTCACCTCTGTGTACATCCTGCAGATTCTTCTTTCACGGTGAAGATTAAGCAAAATACATGGCTGAAAGAGTGTGCTCACTAGTGCAGCAAATTATCTTTTTTCCAAAAACAGAGGCATGCCTGCTTTTATATTTTTTTTCCAGAGAAGACATCAGTGCTGCAAATGCTTGGGTTTTGGTTGTTATTTTTTTATCTCAGTCCTCATATCTGTTTTCCTAGCCTGTGATTTAATGAAAGATTAAAGACTAGCTTATGAGAGTTCACCACGGCAACCGCTGATGTCATTGGGAACTGGATTCCCAGTTGAGGTTTAAAGAAAAATGAAGATCATATTGATAATTGACAATATTTCTGATATTATTCATCTATCTAATTAAGCCACAACTCCACGTCACCACATAAGCTTAAGACTTAATGAAAGAAAAGGTAGCACCATGAATATGCTTAACTATTGGTGTTATATAAATTTAGCCCACAGAAAATAACCATTCAGGGAAGGTACAAATTATTTACTCCTTTTCCATTCAGCTGCAGAAAAACAGGATTATTCATGTAGTGACTTTGTGATGCTGTTCCTTCGATTATCCTACTGAAAAAGAAAAAAAATGCACATTCTTCCTCAGAAAATGAACCTAAGCATTGTATCCCACATGCCATAAAATCAGCAAGGTTTTTATCCATTTATCTGCAAGGATATTCAAGCACTGAAAGAAAGGAGACAGATGTTATTAGCTTGGACAGCTTTGTATAAAAGGCACAAGTAGTGATTCTCCCTCTCACTGCGTTTGCCATCTTTTTTAAAAGAGGCAAAAATTTTGTTTATGAAAACACACAAGAACAAAAAGCATATTTACAGTCACCAAAGTGTACATGTGTTCCCCTTTCAGCTCTTTCTGAGGCAAGGTATTGCTAAAATGCCTTTATGGTAATTTATTGCTTGTTCAGTCTNAGGCACAAGTTTCTCCCTCTCACTGCGTTTGCCATCTTTTTTAAAAGAGGCAAAAATTTTGTTTATGAAAACACACAAAACAAAAAGCATATTTACAACACAAAAAGCATATTTACAACACAACAAAAAGCATATTTACAGTCACCAAAGTGTACATGTGTTCCCCTTTCAGCTCTTTCTGAGGCAAGGTATTGCTAAAATGCCTTTATGGTAATTTATTGCTTGTTCAGTCTTAATACAGCAACCCAAAAGGCACCCAGCCCCATGGCATGGAGATACACACAGTAAAGGAGAATATCTGCTAGAAAACCAAAATTGTTGGGGATGGAGCATGGAAGGGCTGTTCAGGACTTTAGTAGATACCATGAGTTAAAAATGAAATTAGGAGGAAGCAAAGATCCATTACACAGCTTTAAGAAACACTAGCAGTGAATACAAATAGTTGTAGTTTGTGTATCTACTATGATTACAAGTATTTGGGTGACAGAAATGAGAAAGGAGGCAAACAGACCACCTTCTCCCTGCATTCAAATGAAAGCCCTGAGACCTGGGATTCTGCCCGAGTCCTGGACACACAGCTATGCAGTGTGGCTGCTATCCTCACGGAGGGACATCTGAGCTCATCACAAAAAAAGCATAAGGTTGTCAAAGGGGAGCTCCTAGAAGAAGACATTTACAGCCACCATATGAAAGTAAAACAATTCATCAAGAAGATTCAGTGGGACAGAATATCAACAAAGTGAAGGAGACAACATATAGTAAGGCTCACCTTGCAGGTGAGATGCTGCATAGTTTGATTTCATTCCTACAGCTTAAAGCAAGAACACACATGGTCCAAGCTGTTCCCACAGATTGTCAAACGGATCCATTCTTAATTGGCTTTCCATGCAGCTCTCTTTAAAAGCTTGAGTGCTATTTTCATTTGATACTGCATTGATTTTTTCTGAAGTTTCCTCCTATTGTGGCTACCCTGATCAATTAGTGTGCTATAAATAGAGTGGTCAGATTCCTTTCACTGGTCTCATTAAATTGCACCCCTGCTGAATTTCCTTGGAGAACAGAATTGGATCATACTGCTAGCAATAGCATGAAGATGCCCTCAGGTTTTCCAGAGAAAATCAATTGCTCAATATTCCTAACAAAAAGCCTTGAAAAGCATGACCCTATGGAGCTCAGCTAATGCCCAAAACATACTTCAAACCTTGCCTTGCAATTCTTCATCTCTAAAACCCTGAAAGATAAAGGACAGGAAAATAAGTAGTTAAGGGGTTCAGACAGTTCCTTACTGACACATAATCCCTCATCAATCATAACTATTTAACTGGATCCCCTCACAATGAAAATATGTTGCTAGAGTTATGTAGCTAACTCATATTTCTTTTGGAAAGTGGAGTAAAGATTTGAGGAGGAACATAGTGCCAAGGCACATCTGGTGCCTGTGAAAGTCACCATGTAATGGTGGTGTGCTTCCCAAATAAAATTAGAGGGGTCTGATAATATCTGGCATTATAATATAGGCTGATTACTGCAGGTGTATGTCAGCTATGACTTAAAAAAATGTTAATCTTTGTACCCTGTGAACACTTTATGACAAGAAAGCTGGAGGACTACCAGTACTTGATGATTTATCCCGCATCCTTCCTACTTAGCATGGTGGCATCCAGCCAGAAGATCCAATGCTCTAAATGGTACTTTCAAATAGCTTAGTGCAGGATGAAGACACCTCCCTACAAACTCAGAAGATTTTGTGGGTATTAAGGCACATTTAGTGAACTATCAGATAAGAACTGACAACTGCAGTTTAAGCATTCCTTTAGGTAGGCCCTTTCCTGAACTACAGCAGAACTATTTTTTCCTTCCAGAAAGTGTTTTCAATGGGGAAGTGCAAGGGGTTGAAACCCAGTTCTTCTCAGACAAAAAGCCCTTCCCAAAATGATTCTAACAGGTTTAAAAGATTCTTAAGAACCAACTGAAAAGAACAAGAAATTAACAAATACATTTGAAAATACAATCTTTAATCACTGTTTAAAGCTAGAATTTTCCAGTGCCACTGTGTAGTAGTGGATTCAGTCCCCTAAAACAAGGGGGCTGGATACATATTTTATATTAGGACTCAAACCTATACTGGGAGGAACAAAAAAATGTAACCCACGAGAACCAGCAAGCACCTTGACATCGCTAGAACTGTTCTGGGTGAGATGCTGACACGAGACATTCTCAGTGTCAGGCACAGGAGTTATAGTTAGTTTTTTTGATTGAACGCACACACAAATTTCCATCAATAGGATGGTATGCTCAGCCACCTCAGATTTCAGCCCATATCCATGTTTGAATATTCATTACACTTAGACAAAACATCTTATTACAGAAGACACTGGGAAAGATTACAAGCACTATTTTCTCACTGCACATAATAAGGAGTTAGACATGTTTTTTCAGAACTTACTCTGATCTTTGCAAAATATGCAGGAAATTACTGGAGAAAAATACATTTTGCCTGGGGTTTTAGGTTAGGGGTTTTGAAAAAATATATTATCCAAGTTGGAATATGATGAGTGTATGCTTAATTCTTTCTTCAGAAATATTATTTTCTCTGTGTGCTTAAATCACCAGAGTAGCACTTATTTAAACATAGTTATGCCTTTTAAAACATATGAGAATTGAATTTTGTTAAATTTTTTATGATTATGAAACATAAAATGAAAAAAACCATCACCAGACACATGATTTCACACTTTTATGGAGCTTCCCCCTAGAGAAGTTTCCTACATTTGTTTTTCATCAGTAGTGAAATACCACAGCAGTGTTTTTCCTGATGGCAATCACTTATTAAAAAGTAAACATTTTGCTTATAATCAAAGTCAAATTAGATTCATAAAAATAATTGCCATAGCAGCTGAACACTTGATAAGGAATATAAACAAAAATCACAAAAAAGATTGCACTGTACTGTTTTGGGGACTGGACACTGAAGGCTTAGCTGATATCACAGGTACCATGTGCAAATGCAGTATGTACTGAAGACAGTAAAATAAAGACAACTGTGTGCAACCTAATAAGATCTCAGAAGACTTATGAGCATCACAGAACACAAAGGTTAGATTGAAAATAATTCCAAAAACTGATTCAGCATATCCTGAAAGATGTGAATACAAAATGGACTGATAACACTGGCAACTTGGACAGTATCAAAGAACGTAACGTTAAGCTTCCCAAATGAAAAGGATCCCACTGATTTTCACATTTCACCATCTCCAGTGGCAAACAAGACAGAAAGAACATCTCCATGTCCTTATTCCACATCACTGCTGTTACCGATAGATACTCCACCAAACAATTCCTTTCTTTGGGGCTACTGAAAATCAGACACCAAGTCCTGCTTTGAACCCAGCAGCACATGGTGAAATAGCAAAGGGTTTTATAGGAGGTGGCATTTTGACTTAGAAAAATGAAGATTAATGCTAAGAGAAAATCTGAAGAGCAAGAAGTCAAAGAAAGGGTCCCAAAGAATATGCCAGGCTTGCCTTTGAGACTTTAAATTAAACTGTGTGATGTACTAGAAAATATAATGCATGAGAAAATCTTGCTTAGCAGGAAGGTGAACTATGATCTTAAAACATGTCTTCTGTCTCTGACATTACAATTTAGAATAAATTACTTTTATTTCTAAGTGACCTTACAAGAAAGAATACTATTTATTCCCTTCGTGGTCTTATGTCCTGGGTTCAGCAGTTGCAGTCAGTTTTTCTTCTCCTTAGTAGCTGGTGTTTTGACTTAACCCAGGAACAAGGCTGATAAGGCCGATGTTTTTGGTTGTTGCTGAGCGATGTTTGCCCTGACCAAGGACTTTGTGAGCCTCATGCTCTGCCGGGNGGAACAAGGCAGGCCGATGTTTTTGGTTGTTGCTGAGCGATGTTTGCCCTGACCAAGGACTTTGTGAGCCTCATGCTCTGCCGGGGAGGAGGGGAAGCCAGGAGGAAGGAGGGACAGAACCCAAATTGACCAAAGAAGTATTCCATACCATAGCACGTCATGCCCGGGGGGTAACTGGGAGTGATCCAGAAGGCCTAGCTCTTGGGGTGGTTGGCAGAGGTTGGTCGGTCAGCACTCGGTTGGTGGGGTGTCGTGAGTTATCTGTTGTGGTTGATGGGATCCTGTATTCTTTTCCTGAATCATTATTATTATTGGTGGTAGCAGCAGTGATTTGTGTTATACCTTAGTTACTAAACTGTTCTTATCTCAACCTGTGGAAGTTGCATTCTTTTGATTCTCCCCCCCATCTCTCTGGAAGCAGGGGAGGGCAAGAAGGGGGTTGAGTGAGTGAACGTTGCTGCCTGGCTGGGTTCAAACTATGACATCTTAAAATACTGAAGCAAAAAGAAATATGTAGACATTGACCAAGAAAATTCTTTCCAAAAATAATTATATATTTTGAAGCTGTTAAATGCTTATAACCATACGTTTTTAAACTGCAGCCTACCAAAGACAACACGAAATCAGTCTCAGTTCCAAGAGTTAATTCCCTGCACCAAGTTTGTACTACAAAGCCCTTCTTTTCTCATGCTGGTGCCACTCAACTTAGCATAGTATTTGTTTTTCAGCTTAATCACTATCTTCATTTAATACAGATAGATCCAGTTTCCCATTAAAAAGAAAATAGAAAAGTGGTTAGCATTCAGCAAAAGCTCATGAAAGACAGTCTGCACATACATGAAGAAACTCTTTTCTTTCTCTCAAGCAGCAGTAATTTTAATTGAATGTTTTTCTCTCTTGACAGAACTGACAGAAAAATATCAACTATGAGCATTTTTATTGGCTTCTACATTAACCATGGTTACTTTGTTGAAGAAAACTTGAGATACAACAAAATCTTTTTCCATGGCATGCAAAGTCATTCCACTACATCGCCAGAAGTTTCCAACATGTCCTGACCAACCCTATGAATACTGTTATACATACCAAGCAGACCAGCTCCAATCTGAGGAACTACAAGGACTGTTTTTTTAACAGCCTAGTGGCTAGAGGACTCATATGATACATGAACAGATCAGGACACACTCACTAGTGCTGCTTTCCAGAGTGGTATGAAGAATGGTTAAGAGATTTGAAGTTGTGAGATTTGAAGCTGATTACATGCCAGATGTGGAGACTATTTGTCCAGTGAGACCACAAGAGGCTGAGTTCTCCAAAGGAGTCTAAGATGAACTTAACATGCCGTGCAATTACCCACAGTGACTGGGGTTTTGGAGCATGACATCAGACCACTGAGACAAAAAGGCACATCAGTGAAGAGCAATACAAAGTAAGGCAAGGTCAACAGGAGTGGGTTGAAGAACTGAGGACAGAGTAAGAATAGTTGTTCACAGGGAAAAGGACAGGAGGAACAAGCAGAAGAGTCTGTGCCAGTTAGATCAAAGTGCCCAAACTAAAGCCCATATCCCCAGATCCAAGTTATCACGCATTGCTTACAGTAAATACCTGCAAATCACTGGCAAAGTGCCCACTCTCTTTCTCATGTAGGTTCACATGGAGGATGACAACCTATTGCCAGCAGTTACCCTGCTAGCTCTAGTGGCAGTGTTTGGATGGTGGGTATTTAACTCCATGAAGCATCCTTGCAGTTTTCAACAAGATGCCACACAACAAGATTTCTGGGGGTGAAAGGTGAATTCAGCTCATTGTTTCTTACCATTTGCTTCAGAGGCATCAGCCCACATGGCATTACATGCATTTAAAGAGTATCAAATGAAGATCTCTAAGCCTGCTACTTTTTAATATCCTCCCAAGCACTATGGGAAGTGTCAGAATCCTATTCTTAAAAAGGAGCATAAAATTCAAGCGCTGAATGAGCGGTTTTTATGGTTTTAAGTTTGGATGCAAAGGCATTTAATGTTCTTTTTTGTAGTTTGTTGCTCACCAACACTCATTGCTACGACTGAGCAACTGTTCCTTAAGCTCATTATTAACAATCTTATGCATTGCACACAGCATGTGACCATGTAATTTTATGAAGTCAAAATATTGTTTACAGAGGTATCCGTAGTTCTGGAAGTTTCTGATTTAACGGATTCTTGACACTGCAACCTGCTGGTTGTACAGACACAGTCCAGAATTAGGTGTCAATATTGAAGCACTGTCTGTGTTTGGTGAGCCAACCATGATGTTCAGATGTCCCTGTACTCTGGTCTACTACTTCCACCTAATGCTGCTGCAGCATATATGATTTGGGATATTGTCCTTACAGCTCACAAGTACAGCTGCTTGAAAGATGCTTTGGGTAGCAATAGCAGCTGTAAGCATGCTGTCTTTGTGATCTTTCTGGTTTGCTTTCATGTTCACAGTAATAAGTTTGTTTAGCTTATGAATGTCTCCTTTGTTGCAAAAAAGACACAATCAGTTGAAAGACCTGCCTTGTCCTCCACAACACTATCACTCTCTTGTCCTGTAAACATCCTCAACCCAAAAGCAAGTCTTCTGTCTTCTTCAATGATACTGACTGTCCACGTATGTTCAGCTCTCAGTTTAAATGTGTATCGTCTCTTTTTCCCCAGTGTTTTACCTAGAGGAAAAGCAGTAATATTTAACCACAAATAGCTATGCAGTTTTGCAAAGCATTTAGATATTCAGGCTGCCTGAGTGACAACATACAAAGCAAATCTGTCATGTATGCAACTACTATTACGAGCTAAATAGAAATCATGTCTTGTAACCCCTTGCTAGTGGAAGAGGCAAAATTTTGTCAAGCTTTTCGAAGTTTTTGAAAGAGATTTATTCAAAGTACTCAGGTGGTGCAGCACACAATGCTATAACACTACCCTGCTTCCGGGAGCCCAGCTGTTGAATAACATGAACTCCTTCATAAGCCTAAAATTAGTGTTTGGCTACAGAAATCAAAGAATGGGGAGAACTGGGCACTTAAAGATAGATTCACAAACACCTGTACATTGAATATGCTCAGGAAAGCCAACTCAAGGTGCTACAGTCAGGACATGGGTTTTGGTCTCACCCCTCCAGGAACATTTTCCTTCTGCTCAGGTTTCACAACTCTGAGCCTTTAGGTACTTCTAGGCACCCAGGCACCAGACATACCCTTGTCAGAAAACAAAGGGTGTTATGTGTAACTTTAGCTTATGTTTTGATTCTTTACAATGGAAGGTGCAGGGTCTTTAAGTGCAAATCCTCCTTTCTCACTGATGAGGAACAACAAAAATACTGTATTCACCAGCATCTTCAGGGAAAAGTATTGTTCCATTTTTCCAAAAGGAAAAAGCCAGTGTATGAGCTAGGACTGGAGCATCAAGAGTCCGAGCCAAGTGCCCCAGTTTCCACAGGAGTTTTTTGTCTTTTGTTTAGTAAAATCATTTGATCTAAAAATCAGCACTAGCCTACACGGCACCAGTTGGTTTGTACAGCACTGCTGGGAGGGATACGCTGGAAATTCACACTAGCTGTCGTGGTTTAAACCCAGTCACGCAGCTCGTTCACTCACTCAACCCCCCTTTCTTGCCCTCCCCTGCTTCCAGAGGGATGGGGAGGAGAATCAAAAGAGTGCAACTCCCACACTTTGAGATAAGAACAGTTTAGTAACTAAGGTATAACACAAATCACTGCTGATGATAAAGGGAATAACAAGGGAAAAGAGTCCAGCATCTCAGCAACCACCGACAGATAACTCACCACACCGCACCCCAACTCAGCACCAAACATAAAACCTCCTCCAACCCCCAGAGAGAACTAGCCCTTCTGGATAATTCCCAGTTACATCCTGGGCATGACGTGCTATGGTATGGAATACCAATTTGGTCAGTTTGGGTCAGGTGTCCTGTCCCTGCTTCCTCCTGGCCTCCCCTCATCCCTGGCAGAACATGAGACTCACAAAGTCCTTGGTCAGAATAAACATTACTTAGCGACAACTAAAATCATTCCTGTTATCAGGTTGGTTCCCAGATTGAGTCAAAACACAGCTGCACCAGATTCTATGAAAAAGAAAAAATGACTGCTACTGCTAAACCCAGGACACCAGCTTACAGGCAGTTACTGTGTTTTGACATTAAAAATTCCATGTCAAATGGGCTTTTTTCCTGAAAACATTGCCTAGGAGGTTTTTCTAATGCATACAAGTCAGTTAGGGGTATGATTCTTTTCATACACTCATTTAACATAGATATGCAGGCAAAGTACACAGCAGAACTTGTCTTCGGTGGAAAACTTTACGTATTTACTTATCTTACTTTCAAAAGCAATTTCCTACAAAATAAGCACTTGTGAAGAGCCCAGAAATGACATAGCTTGTCATCAACTCTGTTTGGTATGTATGATATTGAATATTCTGCTCACCATGGAAGCTAAGTAAATACAATGCAAATTTAGTAGATTTCATTCAGGAGGCAAAGGGATTTGCTTAACATCAAATTCAGTGGTCACTAATCCCACTTTTCCTGTCCCTTTGCACACAAGTAACACAAATATTTAAATTCTCCAAATGGTAAAGTTCAGAATCTTAAGCCCTGTTGAATCTTATAAGCCAAAATAAATTCAATTTCTCTGATTAAACAGAGAGTATTTACAAAGATCATAAATAAACAGTGAGTTGTTCTTTTTCATGCCACCTGATTAAGAACATTTTACTTTGACATCATTCAGAATGATGTGAAGGGTCTAGAGCACAAGTTTTACAAGGAGCAACTGAGGGAACTGGGGTTGTTTAGCCTGGAAAAAAGGAAACTGAGGGGAGACCCTGTTGCTGTCTATGACTACCCAAAAGGAGGCTGCAGTAAGGTAGTTGTCAGTCTCTTTTTCCAACAAATTATAGGAAAGAGAGGAAACAGCTTCAAATTGTACCAGGGGATATTTAGATTGGGTATTAGGAAAAATTTCTTCACTGAAAAGCTTATCACACACTGGAACAAGCTGCCCAGGGAAGTGGTTGAGATACCATCCCTTAAGGTAATTAAAAGATGTGCTGATACGGCGCTCAGCAACATAGTTAATGTTGGACTTGTTAGTGCTAGGTTTATGGTTAGAGTCGACGATCTTAAGGGTCTTTTCCAACCTAAATGAATCTATAATTCTATGTTTCTGTTATGCATTTTTTTTGTACCAAAATAAAAGGCATCCCATTGACAGTAAAGAAATGCAACATTTCAGTCATGAAATCTTTCAAGAAGGTGCAAATAAACCTGCGCCTTGCCAAAGGACTCTCTGAACCATTTTTCCACCATGTTTTCTTCTTATTTGCTTCCTGATCACAATTACTTTTGAAGTGAGCTTTTCCCTCTAAGATGCTTTGTACAGTTGTCTTTAGTCTTTTCCATTGATTCTATCTTTATATAGAAAAATATCCAAAAAATAAAATTAAATTAAATTAAATTTGATTAAATTAAACAACCCCCCAGTTAGTATAACTACTAAGGAAATATCACTAAAGAGTTAGTCAATTTTGCTAGTATGTTAGCCCTCATTGCCTCGGTGGCTCTCCATAGAAAATAAAACACTGCGTTATGACAGCCCAACTAATTAATTTCTTCAAAAGACTTGTGGCAAAAGGCCTTGTAAAAGTCACTGTTTACAAGTAGTAATACCTGTCACAGATTAGGACAGATTTTGCTAGTGTTGGGAGAGGCTTATCTTACATTGCCATTTCCGTGCCTTCTCAGTCCCTCCTCTAGAGCATTTCATGACCAGTTTTACATCTCTGGAGTCAACAGGACTGAAGACAGAGCCCATAAAATGATGCCCTGGGGGCTGGCCACCATTGAACTTGGAATATTTGAACAAACGAAGCTGAGAACATAGGCAAGGTAAGCCAAAGGACTTCACCTTAACTCAGTAATGAATCAGTTGATGGCAGAGAACAGAGAATCTCAGAGCTCACCTGAAGATTGTCAGGACACTGCGTATTTTCAGATGCAATCACCCACTGCCCTCTCCTCAAAATAAGCATCTCTGATTAATGCTCAAGAAGAAACACCTCCATTTAAAAACAAAGACTACTAAAGTATTTATGCATGTTCTAAACAAGAAAGCAATAGCTAACTTTGAAAAACAGCACAAAAAAGAAAATAACTTTGAAAGCATTAAAAGGAAATGCAGCACTATTTCAGCACGTATCTCACTGCTACCTTCTAATGTAATTCTCAAGACCATGGAATCACACCACTGCATAAGGAAACAGCACAAAATGAAAATCGAGATCTTTGTCTCATAACTGTCACTACCCTTCTGTGTGCGACAGCAGGCTGAATACTGGTTAAGCAATTTCAAGATTTAGATCAAAACTCCATAGTACTGCTATACAAGTTTCCTCAAAAATAGCAATATCAAAGAGAAGAAAGTTCAAAGATAAGGCTGCTGGTTTGTTTTATGAGTAATAAAAATGTAAAAATGATAAAAACGTCACAGAGAAGGAAAGTATGTCCTTGTAAAACCAAGGCACGCTGCCACAGGAGTGAATTAACAGTATTTTAACAGAGCAACTCAAGCTTTCACAGGAAACAACTGTTTTACAGATTCGAGTTTTTCATTTTAAGCATTAGAGATCATAGGAGAAAGCCAAGAGTTATGTAGCATCCTTCCCACCAATGTGCCTGTGCCATGCAAAGTGCATTTACAACGAGCAGAAAGAAATTTAAATCACTGTATACTCAGTCACAGAAGCTGCTGCTCAAATTAATCCTGACTTAGCAAAAGAGCCAAGCACAGGCTGAACTTTGAATAAGTAAACAGACCCAGCTAACTGTCTAATCACAGTGCCCCACATTTTTCAGGATAAATGATGTAGGGCAGGTCTCCGATGGAATCAATGAAAAAAACCAACCTGGTGTGGCAGCAGCAACCCATATTTCATTAGGCCTGTGCAAAATTACAAGATAAAATGATTGCTTCTAACTTGCTGCTGCAGAATTTAGAGTCTAAATTTACAGGAAGCCAGGCACTTGGCTATAAAGACAGAAAAGTTACCTCTTATTTATGGCAAAGAAGCCTGCACACCAGAAGTTAATATAGTCAGCTGACTGAACTCACACATTAGCTTATGCCACTGTAGCATGGATGTTCACCCATACCTTTAGGTGTTAATAGCCTTGCTATTCAGAAATTCTTAGATTTTTGTTTTGTTTAGGGTGGCTTTTTTTTAGCCCCTTAGATTTGCAATGAACTACAAAACAAAGAAGAATGAGAAAAAGAAAGAATATTACCTGAAGGCCCTCTATGGCTAATCTAAGCATGCTTGGTGTGAGCTTGGAGGCCTGCTTGAATGTGAAGTTGCTCCAGTCTATAATCAAAACAAATCCATTCACTTGAAGCTCGGGGTCTTCTATCATGGCTTCTAAAGAAAGAAGTATGGCACGCAAAATATCCACCAGTGTGTACCTGTGAATGTTAAGGGTAGATGTGGTTAGGACAGGACACGGACATGGACAAATTCTGAGCGCCCTTCCTTTGTACTGCTTGTCAAAAGTTTAAATCAAAGAGTGCAAATGTGTCCTCAGAAGTCATGAGTATGTAAAGCTGGGAAACTCTCAAAAGCTCAATTAGTTGAACTCATCCTCTGGAGCAGGATTATGTCCATGTAGACCATCAGCCAGACAGAACAAACGATGGGAATACAACACACCAGAAACAGATTTGAAATTTTCTGTAGTCTCCTATGCTGCTTTAATATCTATGCATTTTATTAAATGTCTATACAAACATATCTGTGCAAATTGTATTTTTCTAATATCATGATACCAAAACCTGAACCTAACACTAGAAGCCTAGACCCAAAGTTTCCTCCTATATTTTTCCCAGGGATTGAAAAAACAGCTTCCACAAAATTATCAGCTAAAAAAGGGATTCCTACATGCTCTTCTTGTCCTTCTCTCTGGGTAATGTTTTAAATCTACAAAAGGTATTACAGAAGGCTGATTACTCAAGGATCTTTAAAGTAGAAAGTAACACACACTAGGACTTTGATGTGTTCCTGGTTAAGGGCAATAGCAACCTTCTAAGAATTACTTAACTACTTTCTGAGTACTGAGTACTTTGCATGCCCAAATTATGTGGTTTGAGGAGTAAGTCTAGAACGTGTTATTCACTTGTCCTAGGATTTTCTATGTTAAATTTGGGTTTACAAAGATGTACAGCATGTAATTCTGTGTCTTACAGCTATGCACATAATTTTTTCTTAGATTGATGATCTCATGAAAGAGGACATAATTCCATATTGCCAAGGCTCTCTTGAGTATAATCTTTCTTTTCTGAAGCTAAAGCACCTCCTACAGCAGCTAAATAGCTTAACTATGTACAGCAATGTCATCTTTAGACTGCCATTCAATAGTTATTAATCAACTTGCATTTTAGCTTATTGGCTTTTTAAAAACATTATCTGGGCTTTTTTAAGAGCTATCAAAATAGTTGGTTAAGTTTTGATTTTTTTCCAGGCTAACTATATCTTGGGTCTATAAAACTTTTCTAAAAGTGAGATAAATAGTTACTGAAACAGATGTAAATTGTCAGTCTACACCACAGTAACAGACGGAACCAGAAAAATATCAGGTAAGTATCCCAGGAACAAAATAAATAGTTAATTCTTCAGTGTTTATGCAGGTATTTTAAATAAGGCCCTTTAAAAGTCTTCTATGATGGCATCAAATGTAGAAGTTCTCAAAATTATGAGTCCTCAAAGAAATCTGAGCCATACTATATATGCAGCAAACAGCACGTTTGCCTGTTTAGAAATTCTATTAGATTATACTAAATTCTGCTTGCTGTAACACAGTAAGTACACTGTTCCTTTGTGTACGTAACTATATTTTAAAAATACTGGCAAAAGGAAATAACACAAATTAAATTAATCAGCTCTGGCTGACTCCTTACTTCTTTCCATCTTGTTTTTTTTTAGCGAACTAAAACTCAGTGAACTTCCCAACTGTGCATTCCTAGCAAAGGGACTACAAAATTACTCTCTTAATATCAGCCTAACACAAG
The DNA here is from genome assembly GCA_002631895.1 of Agapornis roseicollis. Lineage (NCBI taxonomy): Eukaryota > Metazoa > Chordata > Aves > Psittaciformes > Psittacidae > Agapornis > Agapornis roseicollis. The sequence goes on from NDXB01015943.1 coordinate 23,301, forward strand.
CGCACAAGAGAAAGTACGTCTTCCTCAGAAAACATTATAATTTTTTTAATGTGATGCTTCTCATCATTTTGGACAACCTCATTTTGTTTTTAATTTGGTTTGTTAGACTGAGATAAAAGTTTTCATGATTACTCCTTTCCTTTTCACTTTTGTGAGAGTTATCTTGTTTCTGAGGCTTTCCTTTTCTGAGATCTAAGGTTTATAGGAAGTTTGGTATGATCCCTCTTTTTTATTCAGTTTTTTTCAGCTGGGAGGAAACAGCACACAAAAATTTTTTGTCTGTCATTTCCCAACGGAAATCTTTATAGACCCAAAAGAAAAAAAAACACCTACAAAAAAAACCAACCAACCAAAACCACCAAAACCAAAACAAATCAAACAACCAACCAAAAAAACCCACAAATTAAAAAAAAACCTCTTTTGTAAATGGAATTTTGTCAATGGAGAAAAAAAGAACATGCCTTGAGACCTATTTTGAAAGACAATGTTCAAAACCTGAATCCTTAAAATTGTTAGAGCAATTTGATAATCAAAGATATGTCAGGCCAGGACCCTATTTTTGCAGTAGGCACACAGGAGCACCCTGCCCGCCCTAAGTAAGCCCAGTTAGGGGCACAGGATCTGCATGGCAAAGCCAACACCTTGGGCATGGCGGTGTGGCTGATGCTCCCCCTCTTCCCAGGCAGAGCAGATCCCCCAAGCCCAACTGATGCATGAAGAAAATGCCATCACCATTGATGAGGTCTCTGTATAACCAAACACACCCAGTGCTGCAATGCGAAGAGCAACTTGAGGTAAGACAGAGTCATTCACTGTCTCTTTCCAAAATGAGTCTGCTCATGTAAAATGGGATGAGTAGGGAGTGTTTGGCAGCATGAAGGCTATACATGGTTTGGCTGCTACTAAAAAGGTCTTAGTTTGCTGAGCATATCTCCAGACAAGTCTACTGATCCAATACAACACTGGTGCACAGACACGGGAAAGCACCAGCTAAGAATTCCCTGTATGACACGTATTTTGTAAAACTGCCAGCATCCAGATTAAAACATGTGCCTCAGGGAAGGAGGTTTACAGAGTTGTGTGAGGATTAGAGCTGGGCTTAGAGCATGGCCAGCTGCCTTCAAACCCATGGTTACCTAGAGAAGGTGATAGAGGTCTCAGAAATACTACATTTTTTATCAGTTCATCAACTTAGATGGACATACACCCTGTAAGAGGCCTTCTCAAGGAAAATGTTGCACTGGGAAGGAAATTGCATCATGTGAGACACTGGGAGAGCAGCTAATCTTCAGTCTAAGGAAGATAATCTACCACAGCTCATACAAAAACCAGACATTACAAACACCCAAACTCTAAAATTAGCCTCAACTCCATTTGATATTTATGCTACCCCATTAAAGGATCTCCTTCTGCAGAAGAGCTCCACAAACCAGAAGGCTGCCGCAAGCACCCTCCATCCATTCAAAGAAGATGGGTCCCAAGTTCCTGATGCAGATCTCTAATGCCTTTCCTGGGGAGCTCAAGACAGCACTGCATGCCTTGGTTTAACAGCTCCCTAGTGGCACAAGGCTGCCAGAAATCTGGTGCATTAGACATAAAGATTCTTTGTTTACAAGGCCAATCAGATCTCTGAGACTGGCCATGAAATACTTTTATATATATACCTAAGTAATAAATATATAGATACATATACATAAACACACCTAATTATGTCATAAATTCATGCCAGACAACAGGAAAATTGTCAGGTATCAATGAGACCAGGAACTCAATCACCATGGAGTAACCAATGGTTGCTGAGCTAGACCTCCACAGATCTGTGGCACATTCACAAAACCTTATTTCCTGTTGAAGGATTTGGATAAGAAAGCCAGTTCACAGCAACAGTGATAATACTGTATGTTTAGTCACTGAAAAATACAAAAGGTGGCCCTCTCTGTAAAAACAAGTTCCTGAAAAACACAGATCTAGGTACAATGAAGCAAAAAACAATTTTCGGCTAGAAGTACTTTTCAAGTCTAAAAAGCCATATCAGGAGTATACAGGGACATGTCGCTAACGACCTAGTTTTCTACCTCAAATGCCCTTCAGGGCAATTAGCTGAAGATAGGAGCTATCCTTCATCCTGTAATGGACTTCATCTATTTGTTTTGATACCTTACTTAAGTACAGTACAGGAAACCAGACAAGAACTACAAATCCATTAGTGGATATTTAAAGCAGCTTTTACTCTGGACACGTGCTGAGGAGAGACAGAAATGTAAACCTGGTGTGGTAGATGAAATCTGAGACAGTGCAAATGGCAACAGAACAGCCCAAGCAAATGCAACAAGATTAAAGAAACTAAACTAAAGCTTTCACACAGCACAGCTGTGTGAAAGAAACTAAACTAAAGCTTTCACATTTGCATAAAGACTCATCTTTAATCCACTGCAGCCTCACGTTGTCCAACATTTCACCTCATTGCTACTACTGTTCATGTCAGCACCAGGATGCACAGACTCTGCCATAAAATACACTCCATCCTTGGCTGGACTTTAGGGAAATTAAAATCCTATGTAAAAAGAAGATGGGAAAATTACTCTGGATTGTGTTGTTGAAATACAACTAATGAAGAGTGAGAAAAATCGGATGTTAGTGAGTGTCAAATAAATTTGGTCCATGATGGCTTTGATTGCCATTCTACTTTAAAGAAAACAAAAAGTCAACATATTAGCCTTTAATTTTAAGACAACATGGTGCTCAGTCTCAGGCCAAGATGGTATTCTTTTATTCTTATTAATCTATTTAAGTAATAGTGTGTACTTAGGAGACAGCTAGCCACCCTGGTCATTTTACCCTAGCCCTAGTTTTACAATGACTCTTCCAGTGCTATCAGGTACATACGGTGCTCTGGGCCTGACTTGCTGCAGTGCGTATTCTGTAGTAGCCTGGAGATAGGCTGTGCAGAAATAAATCCTATTTATTTATTACTAAATTCACTTGTTTAAACAGATTCTTATGGAATGCATGGTAGCTAGCAAGGTATTACTAATTACTATGATAATCAAGAACTCATGGTTAATTTTAATGCATTTAGTGTCCTCTATTTATAGAACCATGCTTAATCTGATGGAAAGCTTAGGCAACTTTTTAGCCCAGTTGTTAATGTGAAGAACAAATGCTGGAAATATGTTATCACATATGTAACGCACTCTTAATGTTCCTTTTCTATGTGAGTCCCAGCCTGAGTTCAAATAAGGTGGGGACTGGTATGCAGACTCACTCCGCTACCTCTTGCAATTTTTCATTTGGGTTGACTTTAAAACAATGAGCCTGGGATAATAGCCACACTGACAGCCGTTCTTTCAAATGCTTTGGGATGGCTACCATTCCTACCACAACAGCAACAGAACCTTCAGGGGTAATGCCTCACTGAAGTCTTAATTTGCCAAGAACAGAACAGCTCAAACAATTAACTAAGCATCCCACTTCCTTGCAATTTAGCAGTGGCAGCAATTTCCCCTTTACAGAAATGTTCTTTGAGAATTTTTTATGTGACATGAACAGATTCAAAGTATTTCCCAGATTTTCTAGAGAAAACAGTCTGGCAGACACTGCTATCAGCTCTTGGTAGTGTTTCACCTTTAGCTCTTGGTTATATGGTCTATGCATCCTCTTCATTCCCAGAGGCCAACGGAAAGAGAAGAGACAGGAAGAATGCAGGGTACAGATGTCTCATGTCAAATCGAGCTGTGTCAGCTGTTTTCAATATATTATGTTCTTGATGATGAGTGGCATCCACCGTATCATCTGTTTAACCAGATTCTGGTTCCAGTCAATTCACTTTTCCTCTGAGTAACAGATAATCTGATTTGGTAGGGTTGCCCTACTATCTCTATTGCTATTTGTCATCCCTCCCCCCAATACAAAGCAATTTCAAGTTATTTTGAGAATTAAAACTGAGTGGCATGAGTTTGCCTCTCATGAGTTAACTAGAAGAAGATAAATGGTAAGTCTTCTTCACCGGAATTTAAGGTGCATGTCTCCTGAAGGTCCCAAACATGTAAGAAACACACAGTCTGTATTTTAAGCTTATCACCATTTGGAAAAGAAAAGATTTCTGTCAAATGAAGTCTTATGCCACTGTGGTTTAAAATGGAAAGCTGGTCAAGTCTCTAAGCCATCATGTTATTTCTTACCTACTGCTCTTTGTATTTTCAGAATTTCAGTGAAACAGGAGTTCTCAGGACACACAAAGCAGTATGCAGATATGATGCCTCGTATCTCCTTGATTTGTCAGTCTGGGTACAGATTTGTATGTTGAGAAGATGGGAGATTGAAACTCCCCTTACAACTGTTCTGCTTAAATAGTGGCAGCATGCCCTAAGAGCCCTTACTCTAAAACCAAAAAGCACCACCAGTGTTACAAAAATGCACAGGAAAATAGAAACTGATGCAAATATTTTACCAGATTAGGTTTTAGATTCAGATTTAATACCATTCATTGCTCTTTATGTTAGCCCAGTGTCTAAGTCACAGACACAGGTACAGAATAAGCTGATCTAAATTTCACATTATCATTGATCAAAAAGATCCCTAGCCAAAACACTCAGTCTAAATACCAGTAATAGCCAGATACAAACACCTGGGAGAAAGCTAGGAAACAATAAGATATCATCGGTCAGCAAGAGAAAGTGTAAAAAAATTTACAGTGTTTGCAGTAGTTAATTTTTATTATTTGAAAGATATAACTTCCAAACAAAAATTGACTCTATTAACCAGGTACTTTGTTACTGTTAATATGTTATTACTGTTAGCATTGCTACTTATTTTGTCATACTGGCTCAATCAGAGCTTGAAATACACCCTGTCAACTCATGTGTGGTTAATAGTGAGCCGAGGAACAGACTGGACTCCTAATAGCTACATTATTTAAATTTTTATTTAATGTGAGGAAAAGATAAGTTTCTAGCACTTCTGCACATGAAAGAATAGGTCTGAAAGCAAACCAGTGGAGTCCGTCTTTGTCCTGCTATAAATCATCTGATGCAACAGCAGACCTAATGGTAATGAGTGCAGGGGATTTCCATATTCACTGAGGACGGTGTGAGCTGACTAGGTCACTGTGACACAGAGAGGAACTAGATATCACTGCATCACTCTTTTACTGCCCTTTTCTATTACACTTCCTAGGAAAAACTCTGAGATAATACCAGGAAAGATTTCAAATAAATAGCATCAAAATGGACTGATTTTCCTTTGGAATTTCTGTACAGGTGCCATAAAGCATACAGAAGAAGATGCATGACAACAGGTCCCTTGCCACTGACAGGTGAAGTTAATTGTACCATTAACAGAAAAAAAAACCCTCCACCAGCTAGACACATGAAGCATAAGGGAGTCTTCAAATGCACGTACATCCACAAGCCAAATGTAGCTATGAATCAACAATCTGCAAGCTAATAAGAAGGCTGATTCCTCCCTGAGTGCTACCCAGCCTCCTGGCAGGAGTGCCACCTGCCTTCGTTTTCCCCATAGCAGAGACAGGGTGGGGAGTTAGGCAGGGTCCCACTGAAACCTGCTGGGCTACTCTGTGCATTATCCTTCACTGTTCATTTTTTTGCTTGTTCTTTTCAAATACATGCCTGATCTAGTTGTTCAGATGGTAGGATATCTGGTACACTTTTCAAGCCCTGCTTCAATTTAGTGATTTAACACCTAGTATACAGGCTTGTTTTACCACAGGAATGTTCTGCCTCCCACACTTTTCTTTCTAATTGGAACTATGTACATCATAGGTTGCTGGTGCTATATATATCTCATCTATAGTATGCCTGCTCTTCATTTAAATAACAAATTGGAACTTTTTATTTCTAATTGTTACATGCTGGTCATAATAAGTTGTACACACATGATAAATGTGGAGGCATGCTGTGCTCTATTAACTCAGTTTATGAAGCATACAAATTGGTCCTAACAAGACAGACTTCAAGGAGTAACACTCCCATTGTTACAGCAAAAGAAGCAGTGCTTTATGCACAACAAGCTCTCAAGTCAGTTGAGGAGTAAGCTTGAGACATATTGCACAGCAATTCTAGTATAAGTTCCATACACAGTGCTCCCAAGACTCAGTTGCTGAACATCAGATAATGGAAGACACTAAAGTAATTAGAAAAGAAAGTGACCTAGCTCCATTTTCAGATCTGTCACTGAGTTGTCATGTGCCTTGGAGCAAACCACTCCCTGCAGCTGGGCATCAGCTCTCTCCCCTTTGTCTGAGTGGTCTATCTGAAAATAAATCCCTTGCTCTGGACCAGATGCGTACTGTAGGCATGCAGTGCCGAAAAGCAGTAAGCATACAATTGTAAACATTAAGTGCTCTGGTGAAGTCCAGTCACTTTGCTACTATAAAATAGATAATAATAATTGTACCAATAAGACTTCATGAAAAAAACATACATTTCCTATTGTGCCAGCTGATCTCATATAATTCAAATATTAGCACATCCAAAATTAAGAAGAAAATACAACTATTCTTTTCACATTGCAATTATTTTTTTAAATGCTACTTTATTTCTGAACTTGAATTCTTGGTGTTCTTTTGACTAGAAACTAATGACCTGAAAAACATCACTTAAAGCTTTGGGGTTTTTTTCATCAATGAGAAATGACAATACAATATAGAGTACCTATTTATTTGCTAATTCTTCCTTCAGGGGTTTCTAAGAGTTTGTGAAGTTGTTTTTAAAATAAAAAGTTGACCTGGTCCTCAAGGGGGAAATAAGGAAGGTCCTCATATGTAAAATAAAGCCCACTCAGAGAGTCTTTAGCCTCATCGCCGCTGCTTCCTCACTCAGCTGCCTTTGCTCCATCTGCTAGAAAACCAAAGCAGGAAAAGGACACTGGCACCAGCTGGGCACGTGTTCATCCACACTTTCTTTTTGTTTGCCTGGTCGTGGGCAGTTTTGATTTGCGCCAGACAGCTTTCTCCCAGTGCCTGGGCATGATTCATGGGTTAGCAAGGGCCAGGACACTCTCCTCTAGGCAGTGTGGATATGGCCACCACATCTGGAAATGAGGATATCCATGGTGAGCCAGCAGCCATCCCTAGCTCTAACACTGACCGGTGCAGGGAGCCGTGGGATCACACCCTGCAGTGGCTATCCACACAGCCTGCAAAAGAACAGCTACACAGACAATTAAAGGGCAAGCTTAAGCATGCCGATCCCACAGATTCAGTCCTTTCTATGCATGATGCTGGCTATTTATGTCCCCCCAGTGTTTCAAAATAGCTGAGCTTGGGATATCTGCACGGAACACTCAGCACTGCCTATGTCCAACTTGTGTTGACTGCACAAAAGATGGTTTGGGTTCATGTCAGGAAACTAGCAAGATTTTAAGTTTTCTCACTGAGAAGTGCTTTAGATGCTAAACGTGCTTGCAGGTTGGGAGCCCAGGGAAATTATGCAGTGCTCGCAGCAGGTTTAAGAGAGTACACTCTTAATGGATTCCTTCATTTACATCTGAAAATCAAGCAAATTTTGCGGATAGAATTTTAGACTGGAAGAAACTGAGCATGATGATCAATTAGGTATTTAGAATAACCTGACTCTTAAAGGGCCTTGGTCAGAGACAGCACTTGGGTCAGCCTGCTAAGTCATCTTCAGACTAGAGTAGTCCCCAGAAGGATCTGAAATTGTTCTAGGGACTGCACTTGCCTCCTTCAATTCGCTACCAAAACCTGGTGTGCTTGGATTGGAGAGTTCCCACTTGGAGTAGCAAGAGTAGGGAAAAGAAGTGGTTACTGCAACTTCCATCCTGGCACTTCCAGGTGGCTCAGAAAATGTTTTCTTTGGCTGAAGGAAAGGATTTGGGAGCCTCAGCTTCTTGCACAGATAAACTTTTCAGCTCAAAGGCCATCATGCGTACTCCTGTTCTACACACAGCATCACCCACTTTCTCCTATGGCATCTGAGCTGCCCTGTGCAGAAAGACCAGCATGGAAAGCACAACCAGTCTTTGTCAGGGGGATAAGCTCATCATCTGCCATGCCAGCTCACCTCGGCTAAGGGTGGACAGAAGGGTGTAAAGATCCTACCAACCAGTTCAAAAGAGCACTGGAGCAGTCCCTACTTCTCTCCCAAAATTCGGTCCCTGAAGGATGAGCAGGTTGAAAAGGCCCTAAGCCATGAAATTTAATTTAATTTCTTCATCCTCTTCCCCCCTACCTTGCACACTGCTGCCCAGCCAGCTGTGGGCAGAGCTGGCTGTGTCCCCACTGCCCACACATCCTCTCTCTGCTCTGTTACAGTTTTTCCTATTCTTTGGCCCGTGTGAAGAAGGGGTTAGGGTGGGTGGGTGGCTCTGCATTTACCTGCTCTGGTCCCAGTTGGCAGCAAAAAGGACGAGGATTTTCCTGCCGTAGTGGTCCAGGTTGGCCAGTCCACCGGGGAAACCATCCTTCAGTGCCTGCTTGATGCCCGGGTCTGTGGCCTTGAAGCTCTTGAACATGTCCAGATTCTGCTGGCGATATTCGAAGTACTGGGCCAGGAGGCGAAACGCCTCGAAGTGCTGAAACTTCCTGGCCCGCAGGAACCGCAGAATGAAGGCATCGTCGGTGCGGAGGAAGCCGATGTCCGGCCGGGTGATCACCATGTCCCGCACCTCTTGGATGTCCTGGTGCAAGGTGTCAGGGTTCTCATTCAGCTCCAGCCGGGCTTTCTCTAGAGTCTCCGGGGAGAGACCTGCCTGCAAATGAGTCATGGCGCTGCCCTCCTCCTCCCCGCCTCTGCTGCCGGCGCTCCTCAGCCTCCCGGCCGCTTGGCCCCCGCAGGCGGGGTGCCCTGGCTCGGCCGGCAGAAGCTCCCCGGCCCCGCCGGGTCTCGCCCCGCGGCTCCCCGGCCTCGCCGCCGCTGCCAGTCCGGCCGCCGAGAAGCGTGTGGCTCCCAGGCAGCCAGGTCCCTGAGGAGGACTGGCACCGACAGCGGCCCCGGGCTGCTGGCAGAGCTGCGTTATCTCTCTGACATAGCGCTCTCCACGCCTCGGGATCCGACGCTTCGCAGCATCCCCGAAGCCGGTCTGCGGAGGAACCGAAAGCCGCCGGGGATGAGGCTGCGGGCTACCGGCTGCACTCGCCGCTTGCCCCCGCCGGTGCCGGTGCCGGTGCCGCTGCCAGTGCTAGAGCAGATCTCAGGCCGGGCTGCAGCGGCAGCGAGGGACCCGGCCGCTAGGCAGGGCGAGCGGCGCCGGGGGACGCTCCCCTGGCCCGGGGCTGGCAAGGGGGCTGCCCTCCCCGCAGCAGCACCATTTACGTAAGATCAGCGCTCGCCCCGCTTCGGAAGCGTCTCCCTGGATTTGAGGGAGGGCTAAAAAAACCCGCAAAACACTAAACAAAACAAACAAACAGAAAAACCAACCCAGCAGCACCAAACTAAAATAAATAAATAAATAAAATAAACAGCAAGGCGGGGGGGAGGAGGGAAGCCGATCCGCAGGTGCTTCGCCGGTACCAGCCCCGAAGAGGCTCCCGCTCGCCGGCGCGGAGCCCGGAAAGGCACACGGAGCCTCGGCCTTGAGGATGCTCGTCCCCTTCCTGCGCTCTCCTCTGTTCCACGCCCCGGCTCCCAAATGGTACCAGCCGGCGCGGGGCTGCTTGCTGCGCGGCCCCGCCTTGCACACACACACTCAGACACGCTCACAAACACAGGCGCGCAACGACACCTGCCCTCGGACGCCGAAAACGCCCCTCTGGAGCTGCGCGGAGAGGGACGGAGACAGGCGGGAGCGGAGGCAGCGCCGCTCTCCCCCTCGCAACGCAGCGCAGAGCCGCCGTGGGGCGGAGGGTGGGTGGGGGACGGCGCTCGCAGCGCGCATCTCCGCGGAGAATGGTGGGGAGCTTTGCGCAGAGACTCGCCGCGGCTGCTTGCACCGGGGGTACGAGGAGCAAGATGGTGGTTGCCTGAAAGGGGGGTGGGTAGCGGAGAGGCCCCTCGATTTAGTGGGGCAGTATATAGGCGCCTGCAGAGACTCCCGCGGGAGTCAGGCCGAGGGTCCGTCTAAATCTCGGGGTCGTGCCAGTGGTGAGATGTTGTTCATTGGGTGATGGCTTTCCTTGCAATCCTCTCTTTTGGCTGAATTTATTAACAGGAAACATTGTGAGCTTAAAAACCTGGGAGTAAAACAAAGCAACGCTCTGTTTTGGCCTCCCATTGGAGACAGCATGTTTCCAAATGCATTATATCGCAAAGGACAAAAATATCTTTCTTCTGCATATTGACTTTTCAGTGAGGAAAATACTTTTTTTGTGCAGAAAAGTTTGATGCTGCAGTCACCTTTCAGGAGAAATTCCCTCTGAAAAACATTTGACTTTTGTCTGAGGGACTGGACCTCCCTGCTGCAAGACTGAAAATCAGGCTTACAGCAAAGATACAGTGAACACAGAAGCCTACAACATGCATGTCCTCCTCCTTCCTACAGAAAGCACAGTGCTCTGATACTGTGCTGGGCTCCTTTCCCAAGACAACATAGCCAGAGCACACAGCCTGAATTATTGAAAAGGCCCTGAGATCACTGAACCATGTAGAGAGTATATATGGGGAATACACCAGCGGGAAGTATAGTATGTGTTCTCAGGCAAATAAAGATACTCATAAAAGCACTTAAATGATACCCTGCATTTCCTGCAGGCCATCGTCAGGTGAAACAAATGACCTCAGCAGCAGGAGGGAGCCCTCAGCAATGAGCATGTTCTGAGAGTGAGTCTAGGCAGTGAGCAGTAGTTAAGTGGCAAAATAGTCATTCTTCTGGTGGCTAAAGGGAGGATTTGCTTTTCACAGGGTTTTATAGAGGTTTTGAGTTCTTCACCAGATCCTTTCTTTGTGCCAAGGGTCAAGTTTTACCTATTTCTTCACAGCTGCCTGACCGCAAAATATATGCAGTGTGGATTGCTGGAAGGGCAGAGAGAAGCAGCAGTCTCTTCTAAGCTGGGTACCAGTCTTCCAGTGATCTAGCTGAAGGCAGAGACTGGTGGAAGGACCTATCTGATAGTGCTCAGTCTTTGCTGCCCAGCTTCATTTTATCTGAATATCACCGCATGTTTTGAGATGCCTCATGAGAGAAAAGATAAGCAGTCTACCTAAGGACTGAATCACTCACTAGAAAAACTTATTTCTCTTTGTATGATAAAACGCTTTTAAATTTTAGACTAACCCCTTTACGTAGATGTGATTCATCTAGATTCGTAACTTTTTCTTAGAGCAGTTATTGCTTCAGAAATAGTTTGTGCTTGTTTTAAAATATTCTCAATTATTCTTAAATCTTCATTTTCATTTGCTCTTGATATTTTCATCTGTGTTACTTTTATATTCCTCAGCAAAGACCCTTTGAGAAGAGTTGTTTCCATCACACCATGGAACTAACAACCAGACTTTTCCTGCCATCATCTTCCTTTCTATTGTCACTGCTCTGCCTTTTCCATTGCAATTAAGCTAATAGAAGAGCAAGTCATGTGACAAGTCAATGCAAGGCAAGCTGCAGGCATTCAGTGTCTTGCAAAATCAAGTCCATAATATATCCTGTCTATGACCTCCAGTAACACATTCCTTAATTTGTTTTATTTTTCTACTGCAAGTGGAAGCATACACATATATTAGATTTTCTCATGTATTCCAGGGCATAAATGCACTGAATAGAGAAAAGTGAACCGGCCAGAATTAAATATTAACAAATTTGATACTACAGAAAAAGTTAATTCTAAAGGTTCTTAATTAAAAAAAAAAAAAAGAAAATACATAAAATTTCACTGAAAACTTCCAGTATTTTTCTCTCTTTTTTCCTTTTTTTTTTTGTTTTGTTTTCCCCATTTTTTACCATATTTGAGTACTTTCTCTTCTTACCCTTTTTAAAATAAAAAAGGAACAGAAAAACACAGGGAAAAAATGCAGAGGAAGAAGATAAAAAGAAATCTGGGAGCCAAATATATTAATTAATTAATTTCATCAAAACCAATCCAATTTCTATATGCCTTCTTTTCAAACAAGGTTCAGTCTCCACAAAAATGTATTTAATAATTGAACAACTTCTAACCAATACATTTCCACATTAAAATGAAAATCATCAAATCTGAACAGCATTTCAAGATCATTTTGCAATGTCTTGAAAACAGATCAAAACGCCCTCATCATGAAGGAGACGGTTTACACAGCTCTTTCCTGAACTGAGTAGATTTAGAAGGTGAGCACTATGAAAAGCACACGCAGCGAGGCAGCCTGAAGATGGAGTAGGTCAAAGAACAGGATTTTGGTCCAAGCCATGATGGGTCTCACTATGACAGTAACATTTTTTCAATACTTTGAGATCTTGAAGGACTTATTTTAAATATAAATAACTTCATAGGAGCAATTAAAAGCTGTTTCTGATGTATATAAGCAGATTTATCAAACCATTGAAATACTATAACTAAGAAATATGTGTTTTCCAATATGTTATCCTACCTAAGTCATGAAGGCGAAAATAGAACCACTAATGCAGTTAGATGCAGCATATTGATGGCACAGTGTAATTTATTTATTGTGTATGTGCACTTTTCCTTCTGTAAAACAGTAGGGGTGTCTGACTAAATCCATTATGTAAATCTCAGCATCTCTTTGCTTGCACTTAACAAACTATTATTTTTCTTTGATGCTTTTATAGTCACTTTTGCCTGAACTTCATACAATTAAAATCCAAGCGCCCTGCAGTTCCATAAGCTACAATTAGGCACCTGATCTGAAATAAAAATGAAACACAAATAAGACAAAAAGGTGTGTGGAGGTGTGTGATATCACAGATGCTAATTCACATTCAGAATTAAATTGTTTAAAATCAGGACATCCAGGAACAAAAATGGAATACTGGAGTTAAACCAAACAAAATAATTACAAGATGGTGGATAAGGAAATAACTTTATAAAGACTAATATTGGTACTGCACTTTCTCTGGAGTAATTTAAGACTCTAGACAGCTCTTGCTGATGACTTTGACTTACAATTACACTGGCCTCAGCATCCCGCTCTGGGTAGTCCTTCAGGACAGCTGTGCATATAGAATCAAAATTCTCAAAGAGTTTGTCTTGTTTAGCTGTGATGTAGTTAAAGAGATGAGAAATATGTTTGAAAGTACATATGTCCAGGAGTATATGCTCTCATGCATTGCTCTTCAGCAGTGTTTGTGGAGGTGTATGTAGTTAAGTGTGTACTTGAAGATTTTGAAAAGGGCTATGATTTTTTCTAAATCACCTGAATATCACCTAAATCAAAAGGAGCTAAATTCAAAGTCCAAAGAACCCAGGACAGTGCCATTTTCAGAACTGATTTGGAAACTTCATTCAAACATTTTAACAGCATAACAACTGTAGGTGGTCAGAACAAGCATCTTTAAATGTTCAGTGTGCCTCTAGGCTGGCTTAAAGTGGAAGCCTAAGGAACAGTACCAGTTAGTGTTTGGTTCCTGGACTCCTGAAATATTTTCTTCAATGTGAGTTAATCTTTGAAGTCATTCATTAACCACAGTGCTGTGATTTTACAAGTTCCCATATGACAGTTGAGACTTAGCAACTGATCTCAGGCTTGATCTTCTGTCAGTGCAAGTGGCTGGTAGAACTTCTCGGTTTAAACTTCAGTGGAACCACATGAGGTTGAGGACTCTCCTCCAACAGAATTCCATAACTAGGTGAGTTACGAGAATGCAGTTAAGTGTCTGAGCATGATAGTGATCTTTGCTTAAGCATATTCATAGAAAAAATCAGAATGCCTGACCTGGAAATTACCATTATATCTGAAACAAGGGTGCTTCTAGAACTGAGTTCTGTTGGAAATCTATCAGCAACTTCATATGCTGACTAGCTGAAAAAATCAGCTCCTGAGAGCAAACTAGACATCGGTCTTTTATTCATCATCAAAATTCTCTAACAACATAAGGAAAAATGGCCTTACAGTAGACAAGGGATAGCACCAGACCCTAATCAGAGAAATATTTCAGTATGACAGGCTTACTCACAGAATCATAATAAATAAAATTGGAAGGGATTTTGAAAGATTGCCTAGTTTATCTATCCCCCATTCTGATGGATGCTTGTCTGAGTGGTGTTTAAAAAGCCTCCAGCAGCAGGCACTCCACAGCTTCTCTAGACAGTCTGTCCCAGGGCTTCGGTATCCATGCAGCACGTTATTCCCAATGTCTGCCCCATCTATCACTTGCTGCAATTTAGCCCATTGGTTTTTATCTTATCTACTGTAGACTGACAGAATAATTTATTTCTTCATTTGAAATCTCTTCTTTCTTTGGCTGCACAACCTCTTTTCTTTCAATCTGTCGCATTTAAAACACTTCAGATGTACAGTATGAAAGGATGGGTGTGAACAGAACATTAGTGTCTTGGGGACAGTACTCTGATGGGCTTTCCTCTTCTATTTACATAAGAGCTTTACATGCCATTTTTACTGTTAGAACAGACAGTCCTCCAGAGGTGAAATTCCAGGTTGAAATAATTAACCTGTGGTTTAGAAAAGTCAGCATTTCACAAACAGATGATATATAAAGGTAAAAGTTCTGCACAGCACGAGTGCCAATACAAAATAATTGCTGTATTAGTAAATAAAAAATTAAAATTAAAAAAAAACAAACCCCGCAACAAAATAACACCCCAAATGTAGGCAGCTGCAGGGCTCTGTCAGGCAGTTTCAGACATTAATTTAATGTAACTAAAATGGTATCTCAAAATGTAATGAAGTTCATTTCTGTATTAAAACTGCATTAACTGGGAGCAAAGCAGTCAGACATATTTCACTGCTATAACAATTTGCATATCAGAGATATGTAGGAAATAAAAGATAATGAATTCATAACTGAGCCAATAGTTTCAGTAAGCTTAGTCAAATGATGACTTAGGACATTAAACTTCCTAAAATTCCAGTACAGAATTAATTAGAATGTTGAAGAATGCTAAGTTTGGAATAAATGCTCCTTTTATTAAAAATGGATTAATGCAGTCATGGAACAAAACTATTGTTGAACCATGTTAATGCAACTATGAGAAAGACATGTAAGTCTAAAAAACTCACAGTGATGATCTGTGCCTTAACTTTCTTGAACTCCATATCCAGACATGCATATCTAGAAGGTGATCAGTTTTGTCCTTGAACATGTAGCAGCACATGCAGCAGATGGGTGAAAACCACATTTGGATGCAATGTTGGGTGACAAAACACAATTGGTTTATGGTACTGGCATTTCCTATGCCAGAATAACTGCTAACTTCACAGCATTGGGAACAGGTATATTGTGTATATTGGCTGCACAAAGTAAAGGTGCTTGTGACTTCAGTAAGCATCATTTAGCTTACAGCTCAGGAAGCTGAGTGCCGTCCAAGCTATTATCAGCTATTTTCTTTAAATCCTGATGGGAGATGCTATAAAATGGGTTCACTGCTGTGAAGGTATTTCTGAAACTCCTTTGCCAAATCAGGGGACATGTTTCCATCTTTTTAAAAGTGATTTTTGGGAGCATCAATATTTCCAGCTTTAAAATCTCTTAGTGGATTTGCTTTTAGAGTAAGTTACAGCTTTCATCTGACTGGAAAGACTGCAGTGCTTCGTTTCATAAAGAATGGCCTTTTGTTGCTGAAAATCCAGCTTTTTTGAAGTTTTCTGTGTTTTTTTACTCTCCCTTACGTATCTTTCTGTCTGTCTTTCTTTCTAACTATCATATTAAAAGCTCATTTTGTATCAAGCAAGTATCTACTCTGCTCTCATGAGACCTCACTTGGAGTATTGTGTGCAGTTCTGGTGTCCTCAACATAAAAAGGACATGGAGCTGTTGGAACAAGTTCAGAGGAGGGCCACAAGGATGATCAGGGGACTGGACTATCTCCCATACAAAGACAGGCTGGGAAAGTTGGGGCTGTTCAGCCTGGAGAAGAGAAGGCTGCATGGAGAACTCATAGCAGCCTTCCAGTATCTGAAGGGGGCCTATAGGGATCCTGGGGAGGGACTCTTCATTAGGGACTGTAATGATAGGACAAGGCCTAACAGATTAAAACTTAAACAGGAGAGGTTTAGATTGGAAATAAGGAAGAAATTCTTTCCTGTTAGGGTGATGAGGCACTGGAATGGGTTGCCCAAGGAAGTTGTGAGTGCTCCATCTCTGGCGATGTTCAAGGCCAGGTTGGATGAAGCCTTGGGTGGCATGGTTTGGTGTGAGGTGTCCCTGCTTATGGCAGGGGAGTTGGAACTAGATGATCTTAAGGTTCTTTCCAACCCTAACTATTCTATGATTCTAAGTAAACATTTCCTATTTGAACTATTATATTCTGTCATCAAGCTCTCATTTTCTTATATTTCTTTATATTTTTTAATTCTTTTTCCTCATGGTCAGGTAGCTCTATATGTCACTGGAAGTCTGTTTTACTTATTGTGCAGTTAGGATGCCTTCTGGTACACACAGCATTTGTGTGAATTATCTCTAGATATAGCATTTTGTACCATGTTATATTTCTTGATAACACACACAGGATTTTTTTCCCTTTAACATAGCAACTCCTTTAGGATACTTTTCCCATGATATGTGGTTTCATAAACAGTTTCTTTAGTACAGTATTATTCTCAGTGTTCTCTGGGCAAATCATGCCCACTGCAATAATGATACTTGTGACTCTGCCAGATGCAACCTGAATGAATATCTGATATTAATCCTACAATACCACCACACCATTTCTGACAGTGTTTGATCCCCACATCTAGACGCAATAATAAATCTTTCTTCACTGACTTGGTTACAGCAACTTGTGAGATTACTTGGTACAACCTCATGAGGTGAACTCCTCATGAATATTCATGTTACCTTCCACACACAGCAGCCATAAACCCACCTGCTCTACCATAACTATATAGTACTTTCCTGAAATTTTCTCCGAAATATCTGTTCTGATCTTAAAGGTCATAATTTGTATCACTTTGGATGACTGGATTTGTGAATTTGGCTTGATTCTGTCAGTCACTGAAATATCAGGAAATCGCCTGAAAGCAGAGCAATTGAATAAAGCTGAAGTCAGCCTTTTCTCTTGAGGCAGCATTTTCAGTTTATTCAGCAAAACTTACTCCATCCCAGCACAGATATTTATGCAGCAAGATAATGTAACTAACATGGCTAGTGTTTGGTGAATATAATTTCATTAAGATTTTCCAGTCTTCACCTCTCTTTGAAAACTTGGCATATCATCCATGTATTTTGTGATTTTTGTTTTGGAGAGAATAGTGAAGCATGAAGAGGCTTGCTGCCTCCTAAGTTTATATTCCACCTCTTTTTTTCAGTTAAAGAATTCAGGCTGAGTGCTTCATCTATTTACTATGTCAAAAACAGATTGCACCCAAAAGCTGTTGAATAATAGAACTGTCTTATGCTGTAACTTGCTTTAAAATAATTGGAGCCATTGAAAGCCATTAAACCACAATGGGCAGAAAAGTGGCCTTATTTTCTAAACTTACATACATGGAGGTCTTGTGGTCAGGGCGTTTTATGGCCAGTAATGGTATCAGAAAACAGACATACAGTTTTGTTTGAAAACAGTGATGGAGACAGCTGAAAGCTAACAAATGTAGACATATTTGATTTTGGAAACAAAGTTAATTCTGCTACAGCTGCAGGTGATTAGATTTTAGCACTTTAAAAATGCTAAGTTTAAACTTCACTCAGTCACTTAGGATTCAATTCAGCTGCTCAAACACAGGCATTCAGAGTCAGAATTCTGAATGCCCTCAGAGAGAAAGAACTTACAGAGGTGAAAAGGTTTCTGGGGTGCTTTTTTGGCTGTACAAGAGACTGGTCCAATAGTAGCAGAATATTCTGACCTTTAGCTCTCAGCTTGCTTCAGTGAATTGTCTTACTGAGGTGATAGCATCAAACCTGGAATGAATTTACTTGTTTTTACACATCGGTTCAAGGAAATTGTCATGCAGACATGAAGTCTTGATCCACAAAGTCAGGGGGAGTTTCCATACTGCCCTTGAGAAGTAAGGGAATTCAAATTCACTCAGTTCTCAAACTTCTCTAAGTAAGAGTACTTTTTGCAACACAGGACATCAGCTTAGACTAACACAACAGTCCCCCTGGCCTTAAAAATATATGGATCTATAAAGTATAATGTTCATGCAAAGGTTAACTGCCTCACTGCTAATGGTGAAATAAAAGGAATTAATGATATACCATAGGGCTGACTGAAAAACCTACTGCCAAGGAATTGGTAAAATTCAGAGAAAGGCAGAACCTGAATCATCAGATGAAATAGATGTGCCCCCAGACTCTGAAAATTTTCTCAGAAGTTCATAGAAAATGCACCTGAATCTATAGAAAACGCTAATGATGAAGCAGCCAGGGTACTCAGATAGGTTCACAGATCCTCTGCCTTTCAAGAGAATGAGCAGAATTTACTAGAATGTACCTTGTAAGAAGGCATTCCGCTTATTGGAGAAAAGCCATTTGTTATTCCAGCACCACAGAAGCGTTAAGTAAATCTTTGGACATCTGAGGTCAGAATATCATCAGGTTTTAACCATCAGGACCACAGGAAATGAGTCCAGGACATGCACACACTTGTAGTACGAGAACTTTGCAAAATTAGTTCTGAAAGCACATTTGGCATTAGCAGTTCCTCTGACTTTTATCACACAGCTTTATAGTCTGTGGCACAGAGGTAAACTTTATTTCAGCAGAAAAGGATTCAGCTTATTAATGGCCACAAATGTTAATGAGAATTTTTTGGCTAAACCTCTTCCCACAAATTTGAAAGTTTACATTTAAAGGTCAGAGGTTTCCCATGGCATTTGAAGACAATGAAATATATTCTCAAGGCACTATTTATTCTCCACAGAAAACCTAGTTGTTAAGACTCAAAAGTCCTCCCAGTTACATTTATTATGATTTATAAAGAACAGAAAACTACCCTGTACCCTCTCTGTAAAAATAGCAAGACTCCAGCCAGATTCTCCTGCACTTTACCCTGGAAATAACCAGAAAAGGAAACTAAGCCTGTATCAAATATGAATGATTTAGAAGAATTGCTAAGCTTCCAAGTTTGGGTGAGATACATGTATGGTTTTGAACAAGCTTCTGACTGCCAAGTTTCTTTCTACCATGAAACAATGGCAAAAACATGAAAAAAGCCAAAAAACCCTCCAAAACAGCCTGAGATAACACTGTTGTGGAGAAAAGGCTGAAGCACAAGTCTCCATATTCTTGGGAGCAGAATGTCTCCAATAACTCAAAACTCTATGGTCATGTATATGGTTTTGAAGGATTTCTGAAAAATTACTTCAGCAGAGTTGTGAAAGTCATGTAATAGTTTACTCTTCAGAGAAACAATTATTTTATGACAGGTAGCTCCCATTTGATGTTGTACAATTCATAGCAACCTACCTAAGATGAGCTGTCCAAAAGGCTTGGAACGAAAAATACAATAGCATATTTTCCATGACTTTTTGACAACATTATCCTACCGAATCTGTCCAGGCACAAACTTAATGCTGTTTTCTTCCAATAGATGAGCACCAAATTGGTTCTGTCTGTCAAAACTGTTATGAAAAAGAGGTACAAAAATATAATTCTCTTAAAAACACACTATCAACATCTGTATTATATGTCCAGATGCTTTATTAAACATTGAAGCATTTCCTGAAGAAGTAAGAAAGAAAAGTAGATAATTGGATTTTCTTCTGCTTGTCAGGATCATACCACTCAACACCAGGCACTGAATGGAAGAGATACCAGTGCTCAGTAAGTCACTGTTATACAACAGCTGACCTTAAAGACCATTTGACAGTGAACAATAGGTATCTATTAAGGATTTATCACTGCTCCTGACTATATTACCAAAGCCTTACTTAGTAAAAGTCACAAATGCTTAAGAGAAGCAAGCACCTCCTTCTGTTATCTGGATTTACAGTCATGTAACTCTGCTAACCTTAGAAGAATTATCTATGATTTACAGTAATAACAGATAAGAATCAAGCCAAAGATTTCTTCTTTATATTAGATATTTGCCCCATCTATTTAACACGGCTATTTCAAACTGAATGTAAGAAAACTCAGTATGCTCTGTTTGGGAAAAAATATGGACTAAAGACAATCCAGCATGTGTTTGCTGAAAACTGACACATGATAAATTGAGCTGCATTAACTGAATGTCTGAGATAATAAACGATGGAGAGTGCTGAAAATTATGCCTTCATTCCCTGCCCATGGCAGGGTTATTGGAACTAGATGATCTTTAAGGTCCCTTCCAATCCAAGCTATTCTATGATTCTATGATTTGACAAACAAAGCACAAGAAATCTTGTTCTATCCACCAGCATTCTTGTTCTAAAGGAACAGATCCTTCTGTTAAATTTTGACTATAAAAACAAATTTCCTTGTCAAAAAGCGGTGTTCATTCTCCAATAAAATTATACTAAGGATGGAGATGAGGAAAAAGAAATAATTATTTTTCTGTTATTTGCATTCTGATGATTTGAAATAGGCTTTTTTTTATTACTTTATAATAATTTCTTTTGTGCTTTTAATCAAAGAGGGTTGATTTTGAAATATGCTGCTTTCTTGTTTCATATTCCTCTTACTCTTTCCCATATTTGTATCCCACACTTCCTGTCTCTCACCCCATTCATCCCTTTCCCTGGCCCCTTCTGCTTTTTTCTTCTGTTTAAACTGGCAGCTGACACAGGAAAAGTAGGAATGAGGATGAAGGAAAATGAAAAGAATGAGAAAAGAAAAATGAAAAAGAAAGGAAAAGCTAATGCATGAGAATATTATAGTGTAAGCTAGGTTAGAAGAAAAACAAAGGTATATTAAAATGAGATGACTGTTCTTCTGAAAAGATCAGTTAGCTGTATTTTCTGAGGTTGTTTAGCTCTAGTTTCTTTGCTCCATATACTATAATAAGTATATACTATACTATTATTATACTATATTATATATACTATATACTATATGTACTATATACTATATATACTATACTATATACTAATATATATACATACTAGTATAGTATATATATAGTATATATAATATATAGTATAGTATATTATATATACTATATTATATACTATACTATATATATACTATACTATATATTATAGTATAGTATATTATATATACTATATACTATATTATTATACTATACTATATTATATTATTATACTATATTATTACTATACTATTATTATAGTATATTATATATACTATAATAAGTATATACTATAGTAAGTATTATACCAATTTACTGCAAAGGGCAGTAAGTTCTGGGTTAGGAAAACAGGGCAGACCTGGTGTTTGCTGACACTTGGCAAGGCTATGGACTCTATTCACTTCTTGGCAGCATACTCCGCAACCAAGACCATTACCCTATGCAAGAGAGCTCCCAGATTATGACAACTGTCATGACTGTGATAACTATACCAAAGTCAGCAACCACAAGAAATTCTCACGTCTCCAGAGTCCCTAGGCATCAGCCTGAGTGGGCTGTGCTATCTGCATTCAGTCTGCACAAAAGCCATGTACTCTAAACCTCTTCTTTCCTTGACCAGTTACTTTGTGAGAGCCACTGCCAAGACTTGCAGGGAATATGACTTACTGCAAGCTTTCCTCATCTTTGCAGTGCCCTGCAAAGGCATTAACTGTTAAGTTATTTACTATTATATAATATTAAATATTAAACTATTGAATAACAGTAGGCATATCACATTATTCCCACTGAAAATCTGTGCCTGCTATTGGTTGCTTAGAAAACTTCCCATTTAAGGATGCTGTGGCCACTCCAGCCAGCTGCTTCTGACTTCCAGAGTATGTTAGCTCTTTTCACCCAGCAGGGACTATGTTTTCCCCGATTTTACTCTGAATTCGTATCTTCAGTACTGCAAGCTATTTATACGACAAGTTTGTTCAAGTGAGTTCTATTTGCTGTTGAAATGTTGAAAAGAAACTTACAGATGTTTGGAAAACTAAACTTGACCTTTCACACTCGTGAGACATCATACTTTGTACTACAACTCCTTCCCATGCAAGCTCTAGCGACTGACAATGTGCAAGCAGAAATAACATTAATAATTTAACACAATGTTCACATTAAAAATGTTATAATTATATAAATTAAATATCATCAGCTTGCGTCTTAGTATCTACTATTATTGCATTTGTTTTGTCTCTATGACATATCTGCATAGACAGCTGACATATCCACATCAGCATCTGTGGCAAGTGAAGTAACCATGATAGGAGCATCGAACTGAGTGCATACAGATGCAAACTATCAGCTTTCCATTCCTGTAGTGGAGAGTTTCTGTTTTAAAATGAGAGCCACTCAGAATGGCAAAAATTCAAATGGAAGTGTTAACTAAATGCTGCAGTTTGATACAGTTTTTATCAGAGTCAGTGGTTTATCTTGACATAGTTACCCTTTTTTTACAGTGTGTTTATCAACATTTCCTTTGAACATTACTTCTTGGATTTAATTGGCAATATAACTGAATGATCAGGGCTAGTGATACCAGTAAACATTTCCTTCAGAAGAACTACATAAAGCAATATTGGGCCGGTAACAGTGGAAATGGTATCAGCAGTAACAGCAAAAAGCTTCTTTTATTGTTATTTAACAGCATATATATGAGCTCTTAAGCTTCTAACCAGCTGCACTGAACTTGTGTTTGTATACAAGATTTCAGAATGTCCCTCATTGCCTCATTTTTACATGCCAGCAGAATGAGGGGTTTTATCCTTTACAAATTCACATCAGTAGGTTGGTTTTATACAGAACTGTCACAGTGGAAGCCAGGGTCAACCTTCAGCCCATTGAAGTTGGTATAAAGAGTTTAATTTATTCAGTGGACACTGCATCATATCCTAAATACAGATACCTCTCCAGTGTAGCTGTGAAAACACTTGGAAACCAATTAGATCTGTCAAGACTTCAGAAGTTAACAGGCCACTTTCCCACAGTTTCTATTTTCAGTTTACATAGGAGTGAGAGGTCATGGGGTAGACTTGACACTTGGCATTTTCTTTTCCTTCTCTGTGTCTTTGCAGAATTATGCCTGACACCCTCAGGCTGTTGCTGAGGTGTATGCAGAGGGCAGAGCGGAAGAAATGCACAAGGCTAAAATGAAAGGTGATTCCCGCAGACAACAGGATCCCATTTGGCTGTCAAAAGAATTTGTGCTTTATGTATTTTTGCCACCATTCTTGTCAGTTTCAGGTTGGCATCTTGGGAGTTTACAGAAGTCCTTGTCAGAATAATACAAGCAGAATTACAGAAAGAGAAATGAAAGAGACAATGCAAAGAGAGAGACTTGAGTTTAATTATGAAAGTGCGCTTTTCCATTTAGATGTTTTTTCAGCTAGCTGGTCTCAAGCTGACACTTGTATCTTGTAGGTGTCCTTTAGCACAGCTAGATTACAGAAGTGGAGGGAAAACTGAGAGAGGAGAATTTCAAAGGCAGGAGGAGGAGTTAGGCTCTTCCTCTGTGCAGAGAAATTGCCTTTCATTGAAAGGTCTTCCTCAGCAGAATACAGGCTAGCTAGTATTTTTCTTTCCAGTTCTCTGACTAAGTTTGGGAGCGGTCCTTCTCCCACTACCAAGAATGTGGTTTTGTTCATATGTTTGAAATGACAAATTACAGGTATACGTTGATCAAAGGTGGTAATCATCTGAAAGAACCTGAAGAGTGTAAGTACCCACAAGGAGGAAGGCAAGAAAGGGCCCTAAAAAAAAACAAGCTGGAGTGATTTTTAGAACAGGAAAGAAAATGTAGGCTGAGAGCCCAAAAAATGCTTCCTGACACACGATAAAATGACAAATTCCCTGAAAATCATTTGGATGGGATGAAAAAAAACAGCAAAACCAGATTTTTCAATGATACCAGTTTTGAGGATTTTAAAGGTGCATTTTCTTTGCTTTTATTTTTTTATGATGCTTATCTGTAAGTTTTTATCAGTCATTAATTCCCAGACATGTGAAAACATTATTCTCCTCTCCTCTCTGTACTTACATAGCATCCACACACTAATTAAAACAATAGGCTGTATTGAAAAATAATACTATGGAATTCATACTTATAGGTTTGAGTTATCTTTTCATGAAGTAGATCACTTAGAAAATGGGAGGCCTGATAACCAGATAGCTCTCTGCAGACTCGCAGCAATTATTCCATTAATCATCAATAGTCCTTGAATTATCTTTTGAATATTGGCCAAGGCCTATTTTTCATTTGCCTTTTTTTCTGTATTTTTTGAGTAAAAAGTACCTACTTCCCTCTTGGCATTAATATGAGTAGAAAGATCACTAACAAGAGCAACTGACCCTCACAAATAGTGATTTGAATGAGTACGCTTCCGTATCTATTGATATTCTTTTTACAGCAAACTTAAGCTTCAGTCACTTTTGCAAGTGTTACAAACATTAATTGATATTAACCATACCAAACTGAGATTTAATCTTGTCTGTTAAGCAGAAAGAAGAAAGTTAATATTATATGAAGAAGAAAATTTTGTTCAAGTTTCCACTTCTTTGAGTAGAAAAGAAAATGTTTATAAATTGGAATTGTAGATTATATTTTGGTTCATGCTGTCTTAGAAGATGCATGAAATCTCTCTCTCTCTCTTCATATTAGTCCAGGTAATTGCTTTACAAGTCCCAGTAGGCAAACTGTGTAGGTTATCCCAAACTCCAGATTATTTGTCAGGGAGCAACTGTAACATCCTCCATTTGTATAGGATCTTTGGGATTTTCTCAGCATGCACTATTTTAAAGTAGGTACACATTGCAAAGGCAGCCCATAATCAAGATTCCTAACTCTGTACTAAAGGTAAATG
The DNA here is from genome assembly GCA_002631895.1 of Agapornis roseicollis. Classification (NCBI taxonomy): domain Eukaryota; kingdom Metazoa; phylum Chordata; class Aves; order Psittaciformes; family Psittacidae; genus Agapornis; species Agapornis roseicollis. The sequence continues at coordinate 48,171 of NDXB01015943.1, forward strand.
GGAGAAAATAAACTCTAATGCAACCAGAGGAGGATGAATGCACAGTATTAAAGTGATTGTAGCAATGTTTTCCCATGTTTTTCCCAAACTTTTGTCTCAGAGTAGTCAATACAGCTTTAAACTGGGTTTACTTCAATCTTTTGCAGGCAGTATTGGGAACACACATTCCATAATTTTGATCAATCTAGGACATATTTATCCTTTTGTGGTTACAACACCTGAGGATATGTACCATAATATGTAACATTTTATATGCTCAAAGTGACTCAAGGATACCATACTAGACTGCACTGCAGTGGAAGAACACTGAGAACATAAACTGTATGCAAGAAGTTACGGGTTTTTTTTGTCAGGGCACATCAGCATTTAGTCTGGAATCAAATCCTCCTGATGGTAGAGGCTCAAGGTCCGTCCTCACATTTTGTCAGTATTGGTCAGTTTGCCAACATTGGGGTACTGACATCTCTGGTATACCACTGTAGGGCAGAAAGAAGTTACATTACTGAGCTTCTACTTGCTAGAGATGAAATGGTAAACAATGTCTCTGTTTACATTCCCATTTCAAGTGCCTGTAACTTGATAGGAAGGGAGGTGTGCATAGGATGTCTTTTCTTCCAGAAAGGGCAGGAAATGATACAACATATTAAACTGTAAGTAACTTTAAAACACTTGTCATTTCTAGGGAAAAAGAGTTTCTGTTTGGGTGAGTTTTACTGTATCTGCCAGAACAGAGGTCTCCCAGATATCAGAGGGCTGCTATCAAGATGCCTTATGATTTGCAAAAAGAAATAGGTCAGTTCATTTCATCTATACTGTATGGACATAAACATTAATATACTCAGGAAGGATAAAGTGGAATGGGCAAGTGTATAAAACAGAGCTGACAAAGATGAAGTTAAAAGCTTTTCAAGAGGGGTTGAGGGTTTCTCTTCTTATAGTCAATAGTACAGTGGTGTAGCCAACAGCAGTACTTGATGAGACAAAACATAATTCAACAGAGTCTCTTTATTAACATTAATAAACACACTTATATGACTAGTGGCAACTAATCCAGAAATTTTTATATCATGGTCCAACAAGGAAAACTGGCATCAAGTGATTTAGCTTATTCATTCTGCTCAGATGTCTAAGAACCTAGATGCCTCGTCATTCTGTCATTAAGTAGCTGCATCTAGCTGGGACTATGACCTTGAATTTTTTCTCAAACTAATGAGAAAAACTAAGAAAACCTCATTTGGCACAGCTTTCTAGTCCATTTCCTTTATCAAAATTATAGACATGGACCTAGCTAGCAATATATCTTATTAACCCACTTCTAAAATTTGTGGGGAAGATGCTAAAGTTGTTTCTCTTTTCTTGTTGGCAAGTGGCCCAATTGTAATTTCAGGTTTTTTCATTTTTCCCAACAATCAGGTCTACACAAGGTGAATACAGAGATGGGTGTAACCTGTAACCCATGCCAGCCTACAGGCTGAAGAGCTCGATTAGGATGGGCTAGTATGCATGCTATTGCTGTAAGAGCTACTAATGTGCGAGAAAAGTGCATCTCTAATATAGCTTAACAGTGCTAGTATCAAAGCTGTCTTGTTTCTCAGGTTAAAGGGTGAGCAAAGAACCCAGGTGTGTCTTTGGCTAGCCATGTAGAAATTACCCAAGGATTACAGGGGAGATTATGAGAGAATCTGTCATACCTTCTCTAGGAATTCAGTACACCTGGTGCCTCTCTGTAATGCTTGTACACTAACATGCACAACATGGGGAATAGGAGGAACTAGAAGCCTGTTGCTTACAGTCTTATCAGTACCACAGTGACAAGGTGTGATAGCTCAAACGACTGGAACACTGCCGTGGATGAATACTGACTCTTTAGGAAGGACAGTAATGAGTGGTGCCCCTCCGGGGTTGGTGTTGGGACTGATTCTGTTCAACATCTTTGTCAGCAACATGGACAGTGGGATTGAGTGCAACCTCAGCAAGGTTGCCAGTAACAGTAAACTGGTGTGGTTCAGTTGATATGCTGGAGGGAAGGGATGCCATCCAAAGAGGTGGGCCAATGCCAACCTCATAAAATTCAATCAAGCCACGTGCAAGGTCCTACACCTGGGTCAGAGCAATCCCAGGCACAGCTACAGGTTGGGCAAAGAGATTCAGAGCAGCCCTGCAGAGAAGGACTTGGGGGTGTTGGTAGAAACTGAACATGAGCTGGCTTCAGTGTGCACTCACAGCCCAGAAACCCAACTGTATCCTGGGTTGCATCAAAAGGAGCATGACCATCAGATCAAAGAAGGTGATCCTGCCCCTCTACTCTGCTCTTGTGAGACCTCACTTGGAGTATTGTGTGCAGTTCTGGTGTCCTCAACATAAGAAGGACATGGAGCTGTTGAAGCAAGTCCAGATGAGGGCTACAAGGATGAGCAGGGGTCTGGAGCACCTCCCATATGAAGACAGGCTGATAAAGTTCAAACTGTTCAGCCTGGGGAGGAGAAGGCTGCGTGGAGACTTCATAGCAGCCTTCCAGTATCTGAAGGGGACCTATAAGGATGCTGGGAGGACTGTAGGATGCATTAGGGACTGTAATGATAGGACAAGGCCTAACAGATTAAAACTTAAATAGGGGAAGTTCAGGTTAGATATAAGGAAGAAGTTCAATATTGTGAGGGTGGTGAGTCAATGTAACAGGTTGTCCATGGAAGTTGTGAATGTTCCATCCCTGGTGGTGTTCAAGACCAGGTTGCACAGAGCCTTGGGTGACATGGTCAACTGTGCGGCATCCCTGACCATGACAGGGGGGTTGGAACTAGATGATCTTAAGGTCCTTTCAAACTCTAACTATTCTATGATTCTATGATTCAAGAAAATAAAGACATCCCCTAACCCAGTCCAAAATCTCATTATGTCAGGAAATCTCAGAAGACACTCAGGTGTCATTAAGAGTGAGACAGCTCGCTGGATTCTACAGATCATGTTCTCTCAGGCATGGTTTTTATTCTTGTTCATGTGATTCTAGAAGGGAAGTGTAATTTCTACCTATGATTATTTTCACATTGCCCAGAGACACTATTTTAGTGAGCAAAGTATTGGAGACATTCTTTACATACTACTGAGAGAGCAAACTTTCATTAGTTCAGTCTTATTTCCCTCTGGGTTGCCCTCAGTCTGCATCCTTCTCTCTGCTCCATGAGATTTAATATTCCAGCTTTCACAACAATGTCTAGAATTACATGACGATGACCCCACACTCTTACAGTAACCTGGTTCATTCTTTCTATCTTCTCCTGCTCCTCTGAACTGATATTTGTCTCTAGAGGAAATGAAACTTGAACATTAACTTTCCTGAAGGCAAGTGATTTTTTTATACATTTTTAAACTGATCACAAGGGTTGTTTTATTACTTACACATTCCAAGAATGTAATCACTATCTGCCTCTGAGAGTCTGAGGTACTGTTTCAAAGAGAAATGCAAATATTTGCAGACACTAGTGCTACCTCTTTTCTCTCCTCAGTCTTCCTGCTATCAAGAAGACACAGGCAGGTACTCCAGGCAGTTCAAAGTCAATGGAACTTGCTTACAAAAAGTCACATCTGGGATAGCTTACAAGACTGGGGACAGCAGTGGCAATGGTCATGGCCCTCAGCCTGGAAGTTTAAAAGTCCAGGACTCCATAGTTTTCTATGGAGCATAGATGCTCTTTGTTCAGATGAAGCTTCTACCTCACCACTTCCCTCTCTGAATCTCCAACATGCTTATGGCACAACTGGAGTCTTCAGAGATGTCCTGTGAAGTATCAACCACTGGATTAAGCTCTTGAGCTATAAAAGACTTAATAAATTGTATGATATGATGATATATGATATATGATATGATATATGATATGATGATATGGTTAAGCACCAATTCTAGGCCATTTACCACACTGCTGTGAGGACATCCAGGTATGCTGGTGTCCCAGTCTTCCACACCTTCGTACAGAACAACCATTGCTCCTGCCTGTGAGCTCTGAGGACAGACAAGGTCATAGAATCATAGATTCATAGAATAGCTAGGGTTGGAAGGGACCTTAAGATCATCTAGTTCTAACTCCCCTGCCATAAGCAGGGACACCTAACACTAAACAATGTCACCCAATGCTTCATCCAATCTGGCCTTGAACACTGCCAGCAATGGAGCACTCACAACCTCCCTGGGCAACCCATTCCAGTGCCTCATCACCCTAACAGGAAAGAATTTCTTCCTTATATCCAATCTAAACCTCCCCTATTTAAGTTTGAACCCGTTACCCGTTGTCCTATCACTACAGACCCTAATGAAGAGTCCCTCCCCAGCACTTGCCCTTGGCCTCTGAGAGCTAGGAACCCCACCCAAACTGCGAGTGCTAACTTGCTGGGCTCCAACCATAGCTGTTCACTTTCAGAATGCTGTCTTCATGGGAGACTGCCTGCTTGCAGCATAAACCCACAAAAATTTAATCAGGCCTTGCACAGACTCTACTGGCCTTTGTTTTTTATTATTTCTTCATTAATTTGCCTTACCACTGGCTAGTGATCATTCTCAATCATGAGCCCACCCCTCAACCAGCTTTGTAGTACGCTTTCTTCTCTCTTGCTACCACCTATGCATCATTTGCCTCTTACCTGATTATTTCTCTGCCAACCTTGATTTCAGAAGGTTGCACCCCACATTGAGCTGCCAGCAAAAAAACACCTTTCTACGTAATGACTGCCTCTGCTGATTATCTAGAATTGTGTCCTATTGTAGTTAATGGCAAAACTCACTCAAGTACAACACAGCCAGCCTAAGGGAGGCTTGCACCTGTTTAAAAAGAGAACCAGTGAGCTTTGTTGAGAAAAGACAAAAAAAAACCCCAAACCACAAAACCAAATATGGGAATACTATTACTGTAATGCTTTGTATCCTGTATAATGCTTGTAAGATGCCTGAAGACTTCTAGAGTCTTTGAATTATTGGAGAAGACAATAAGAAATAAAAATGAGTTGTTTAGAAAGAGCAATGTTTTCTTTACCTTTATAAATGAACCTTTTGTATCTTTTGACTCCTGAAAGCATAATTTGCTTGGTTTCACACATTGCAATATTTCATGCTTCTTATTAAGCTTTGACCTGCATGAAAACGCTACATAAGCAAGCTAAGAAGATAAATATAGTTAACAATCAATATTATATATTATTTGCTATTATTTAAATTCGAAGGATTGACAAAACAAAAGAACAGTTTTTAAATATTTTATAAGCATTAATATAACCAAAACACATGGTACAACAAGTTATTATCTATGCATAACTAGGAAACACAACAAAATACATTCTGCTGTTTAGTCAGATAGCATGAGGTTCAATTGACTTAACTTTAGCCAATCAGAAATCAGCTATCTTGTCTAGAATAGTAGTCAAATCATGGGGAAAAATAAATAAAAAGAGGGGCACCTCCTGGGTAATTCACTCACTCTGTCATGAGGCAGATGTCTGAGGTATGTAGGATAGATCACCTTTTGGAGAATGTTCTTTCTCTCACTGCCTTTCCTGCTGGTAAGAAGGAGCCCAGGCAACAAGCTTAAATCAGATACTGACCTTTTAGATTAGCTGGCACTAGGTGAAATTAATCCCCCCTCCACAGGGTCTTCCCTTTCTCAGGGTTTTCACATTGTTCCATGTGATTGATTGTCATTGGGCTTGTAAGTACAATATGAGGGCAAAATAGAAACATCTTTTTATATGCTATTCCTCCCAGAGATTGACTTGGATTTCCATCAAAGTCAGTGGAAGGAGAACACAGATTCTGAAATCATACTGACTGTAGTTCTATTCATTGCTCTGCTCCTCCAAGAGCAACAGCCTCAAGCTCTGAACCTTACCACTATACATCCATCCCAGTTCATATCCTTTGTCTTCCACAACTAACAAAATAGCTGTCAGGATCTTTAACTCCAGGTTATGAACATTACACATTGCCTCAATAGCGGCAAAATAAAAATATTCACCCTTATTGATCCTTTTAGGTATCGTGAACAGTAATGACTTTTGTTTGTAGCAAGTGCTTCTTTGATCATTTCTGAAGAAAATACAGTTCACTTAAATATGGAGAACTAAGTTCCCCTTACTTGAGAAAAACTGCTCTTGTGTATCTCTTCATTGTGAGGTGTGAGGCACTAATGAGAGATGACAAATAGATTACACTTTTAAAGGATTAGCTGTAAAGATGAGTAATGTAAACCTGATGCAAAAAAAAGAAAGAAGTAATACGGCACATGATTTTGTCTAGAGCAAAAATTAAATACACAAAAGATTGTGGTGGAGAACAATTCCTTCTACCTCGTTTATTGGCTGATACTCCATTATGCAGAGAAGAATTAGCAAGAACTTCAAAAAAACCCAGAAAATGTAAAAAGGTAAGCCATTCATGGATATGGCATACACAAACGTATTCTACCACAATTTGTAATTCATCATATATGAAGAAATATGAGTGAAGAAATATCTATGAAGACAGGCTAAGAAAGCTGGGGCTGTTCAGCCTGGAGAAAAGAAGGTTGCGTGAAGACCTCCTAGAAGCCTTCCAGTATCTGAAGGGAGCCTATAGGGATGCTGTGAAGGGACTCTTCATTAGGGACTGTAGTGATAGGACAAGGCCTAACAGGTTAAAACTTAACTAGGGGGAGTTTAGATTGGATATAAGGAAGAAGTTCTTTGCTGTAAGGGTGGTGAGGCACTGGAATGGGTTGCCCAGGGAAGTTGTGAATGCTCCATCCCTGGCAATGTTCAAGGCCAGGCTGGACAGAGGCTTGGGTGACATGGTTTAGTGTGAGGTGTCCCTGCTTATGGCAGGGGGGTTGGAACTAGATGATCTTAAGGTCTTTTCCAACCCTAACTATTCTATGATTCTATGATTTCTTGTAATTTCAGTAACATGAAAGACTAATTAGACGGCTGCTTCACTGTTCCTTCTGAGGTATTGTATAAAAATACAAGCAATTTTAGAATGGAAATTACAAATAAATGTTTAGCTTTTTCATCAACAAGTCCACAAATCCTGAAAAGGAGGAATGCCTGAAATAATATACTACAAAAGGAAAACATTTGCATGCAGTGCTTGAACTGTGTTTTTTTTCAGAGTGCTGTATGTGAACCAGGACAGTTTGGAATTTCTCCCATAGAGCAAAACAGAAAAATAGCTCATAAATAATATCTTCAATCTAGAAAACATTTTATGTTCATCAGTGTCTCAATTCAGCACTCCAAATAAAAACTATAATACTAAAGACATCCAGGTCTGTAGAGATAAATTTCTTTCTAAAATAAAGTATAAATCTGGAAATAATGGAATTGATGCTACACTTACCATTTTCCCCGACAGGGTTGACAGTGGAAGAAGGCACAGGATTTAAGAGCATATGAAATTACAGTGGATTACTTTGTCTCCATCCAATTACATATTATGAAAAAAACATGGCATCCACTTGGAATGATTACAGCAAAGCAGAGACTCAAAGAAAGCAGTTTGTTAGAAGTGGTAGCTGATACTCTGCAACTAAACACCTGGTAGATTGATATTTTTTTAAGTGACAAACGTTTCTTTTACATTGGGTATTTTTCATTTAAAAATGGAAGACAAAATATTTAGGCAAAATTCATATTTATAATGTATTACATGAATGTTAAAGTGCATTTATACTGGGAAAATTGTTCTTACAAAATTATCCAGGGTCTCTTGTCAGTAATTTTGAAAATGCTATACATAATGTCCACTATAATACTATTAATATAAGTGCATTATTTTGTCTGTGAGTGCCTATATACATGTCATGATTTTGTTGAAAATCATGATTTATATTTAACTTTTAATTTCAAATGTGCTTTTCCTGAAAAAATTTACATATTATACACTAGGCAGTGTTTTGTGTGTACTCAGGAAAACCTTTCTCACAGAGCCATCATTTTGTAGCTCACACAGATAACAACAGCAGATGTTCTTTTGTATATATAAGGATCAAGATAAAGGTATTTGAACTTTTTCTTTTCTGGAAAGCCTCTGGAAGATTATAAAGTTAAATGAGCACTGTAAGATGTTCGAATTGCATCTGACTTTTGCATTTTCTAAAGAACAGTGAGTGCTTGACATTTTATCTTTATTGTGTCTCAGCCGTAAGGCTTCAGTTATAGTTTGAGATGTTAGCATTAATATGTTAATTGCTAGAACATCACTTTTTAAATATACTATGACAGCTACTGAATAGCACAATCTATGTATGTATACTAATGCACTTTTTCTCAGATCCCTGTATTATTCTAATATTGTCAATTTCTTTGAACAGAAAAAGGTTTATTTTTAGAGAGAACGTGTTCTTCTAGAGATTCTTCTTCTTAGAAAGGTATTGATGTAAAGGAAACTTGGACTCCTTTAGGTTTCAAAGAGGCCTTATTAGAGAGATTGTAAATCATATATTCCACTCCATAGGTTAAAGATATATTCATTACAAAAGAAAGGTCAATGCACATACTGAAAAAAAAAAAATCTTAGCAAACTGGGGCAACTTGTACACTGGTTTAAATTTACTTTGCTTCTTTGCTTTTGTATCAGTGCTGAAGAGCTTCGAACCCTATCAATGCTCCATGTGTTCTACACAATTTGAATTAACCTTTGGGTGTTTTGCCAAAAGCATTGCTGCATTAAACTGCCTTGTCTTCTCCCTGTTGTCATCTTTTTCTGTGTAAATCTACTACTTGTCTCCCTCTCTTCCACTGATATAAATCCTAGACTTTCTCTTCATCTTTCACACATTACAGCTGCTCCTGGATGCAGCAAGCTGTTTCACATGGAGAAGGAATATAAAAAATAAGAATTCTTGCCTGCCTAGTAATCCCATGGCTTTGGCTCTTAGGACCAAAGCAAGACCTAGCTTTTCGAAAACCACCATCTGCATGTAATCTTAACTTAGGAGAAGGAAAGAAAAAAATCTTTTTTGTACTTGATGGGAGAGAAGAAAAAAAGTTAGCTTTATCTGCTATGCATCTACAGATATTAGAGTGGGACAGGGGTTAACCCATTTTCATCATACAGTGCTTTAAAGTAAGACAGCTGGGACAAAATAACAACACAGATACAAACACAGTATGATTCACTACCACTATGTAGGAAAGAAATGCTGGGTCACAGTATAGCACTATTAATATGTCATCTCTGCTCAGCAGTAGTCAAAACGTCCACAAACAATAGGATCACTGCTCATGACAGCCTCACATCTTGAGTACTGGGTGTGCCCCACCTATAATACCTTAAAGTGCATAGTTGACTTGAAATGGGGGACAAAGAAAAGCAACAAAGATAATGGGAAGTGTGGAATGGCTGTTTAGAGGGAATGTTTAAGAGAAGAGACAACATACATCATGACTATTCAGCCTGGAAAACAAGACAAATGAAATACAGCCTAAACGTAAGGTCTGTACAACTAGAAAGACAACTATTGTATCTTTCAACACAGCAGCCAACAACCTACTGATTAGACAACAGCTGCGTTCCACTCATAATTAAACTAGGAAAATATACGCAATGTCAAAACTATTAATGGCATTAAAAGTAGATGAATAATGGAGAGCTAATTTAATTTGCAGCTGTTAAACATAATGGTATTAAATAAAACCTCAAGAAAACCCGGTGCCACGAACTTCTGGGAAATGGGAGAAGACCAGGGGAAGGAACACTGCACATTTGCTCAGCTCCACAGCATCTGCTTCATAGTGTTGCAGGAGGAAAGATTCACAGCTGAATAAAGCTTTGCTCTAAAGGAGCAGGGCAAATATTGCACTCTTATGATAACCCATAACTGACAAAGTGCTTCTGCTGAGACTTGTTTAAATTCAAAATAGTATGTAAAGCAGCCACCTGCTTCCCTTTTCACCATAATGGTTCTGGTAACAATTGGAAGACTCAAAATGAGCCAGATTATGTTTTATGCCTTTCCCAAGAGGCCCTTCCTTCTCAGTGCAATAGTACTCTGCAGCCTATTATGATGTTCCCATCTGTCTGAGTCATCATGCAGCCAAGCTATTTGTATTTAGCTTCTTAACCTTTCCTCATTAATCAATTTCTCTAACTCAGTAACCAAGATTGTCTGACAGGGAGAGAAAGTAAATCCTAGATTCGGAAACTGGGCTTCAGACAGCAACTCCTGCTAAAAGAGATGTAGAAATTCTCTGGGTCCCTTGTACTACCTTTTTTATCTTTTTTATTTTTATTTTTTTTTTTTTTACAAATGTGCATATTTATAGGGGAAAACAAGAAGCAAAAAGGAATGACCATGTTTGGAAAAAACATGGGCATTGGAAGAGACCATTGAAAAGTCAAAGAGCAAAAGGCAGGATTAAGATGTGTTTTGTTCTTTCCTAGTGTATTATGAAAAAATATCCATCTGTCCATCCATCCATCCATCCATCTATCCTTCTCTTCCTCCTTCCTTTGTGGCTTCCTTCTGTCCCTCCCTCATCCCTCTTTTCTTGTGCTGAAACTGGTCCATGGCTTTGAGACATTTCAGGAGCGCTGCAAACCTCCAGAGATTCATGTCCTAATAGGCAAATGTGTTGAGGCAGAGGCAGCATAAATTTTTAGCTATTCAAATGAAACTACCTATAATCCAGAATGTTTATTTCAAGACAGTCTTTTACAGCTTATTTGACTGTTCCCTTGAAGTTTCATTTTATTACTGTTTTCTAAAAGAAATCAGTTAAAAACATATATATATACATATGTAACTGGGAGGAATGTAAATCAACCTGTTTCCCATCTTTGAAAATTTTCTTCTTTTTGGTAAGTGAAATGGACTTTTTTGTTGCTGATTCAAGCTAGACTTTCAGAGATGCTGCTGAGATAGAGAATTTCTATGGAGCACAGCCCACATAAACTGCATTGTGATGAACAAGAACCTCTACACACTGCAATATCAGCATTCAAAATGAATTTACTGACATTTTTGATAGCATTTATTTTCATGCTCTGTATATTACTGATTGTTTAATGATACTGAATTAGAAACTATCAGTGTGGAGGCGATGAGGCTTATGCTATATACTTTTTCAGAAAAGTATGCATATTATATACCTGGTTCATCAATCAAATATGACTTACATTATCCAAGAAAGCTTTCAGTTGCATAACACCCCAAATCCTATATAAACCTATTTCCCATATTATTTTTTTTTTAGGAGGCTAAACCAAAACAAAAGCTTTTTTAATTAGGAAGAATATGCTGTTACTATTTTTGATTTTTACTTTGATCTAGCCAAAAGTGTACTTGGGATATTAAACTTCATGTTCATACAGTGAATGTGTACAGTCTAGTCAGTTAAAAAGCTTATGCTGTACAGGCTTTTGTTTAGCACTGTGTTGCCTAAAATTATGAATGGCAGCTTTCAAGAAAACTTTAGAAGGAAAGTTTAAAGCCACAGACCTCCCCCTGCAAATAAACTAAGAAGTATCTGTCATTGCGCGGTTGTTTGAGTAGTCATTAATGAAGTTCCATAGCTGTTACAGTTGCTTCTGGCTTTGTGAACCCTCCACATTCGTGTTCTTACTACTTCTCTGCATGAGGGTTGCTTTTATAAAATTTAAGTAAAATAACTCAAGGAACTTAACTTAAGGAAGAGACATAAAACTGCTCTGAAGCAATTCCTTGGGTTTAAAGCAAGACCTCCTCAAGGTTGCATTTCCATGTACTGTTTGCCTTGGTTATGTTTATGTTCATCTCAACTATTAATGTAACAAGACTCACAGTGGGTCTTGTGAGTTCTTTATGGAAGAAGAAGTGATAGTTTCTCACAGGTTGCACTTGCTTGTCTCCTCAAACCGACACAGCCACAATCAGCAAGATGCATGTTATCAAGCTGTCCAGAATTCCTTGTGTGCAACCCAGAGGGCAAGGGATGTCTACTGAGTCCTCACTATGACTTCTGCATTGCTTCTGCTTGGCAATGACAGATTCATGTTTGTGTGGGTTTTTCAGGGCTCTCTTTAGGAGTCAAACAATTATTACAGTGGGATCTTTCAATTCATAGCATTGATTACCTCATCCTCCATATATCTTAGACAAGGTTGCCAAACACTGCCTTTGGTTGCTTCTTCTGGGTATCTGGCTACCATCAACCTTTTGGTTTAGAAGAGACGAGCACATACAGTGTGCTCCAATGTAACCTACAGCCTGTGTGTAAAACTTGTCCACTAAAAAAATTCAGCTGAAAAACTCAGCAAAATATGGACTAAACAGCATAACCCCATGTGTGGACTCTTCTCAGCTTCTACAAATTGATCATCTCATTACTAGGACTGAAGAATTCTATAAGAAACTTATAAGGTATGCTGTAACGTTCATTACCTCCAAAGAGAATAGAGACTTCTCTGTTCTCTGATGTAGGACACTTCATGCCTTGTTTTACTGTCTTGCAGTCATACTTGCAGAATACTAGAAGTATTTGCTTAGAGTCTCTGAACTGATGACATTAAAGACAAAATAAAAAGTTTAGCCCAACAGAAATCCATCCCTGTTTATGGACTCTCTCACCTCCCTCAGAATAGAAATAAATCACAAATTTTAAGGATTTAATCCCTCCTTATATAGATTTCACATCCTTTTGGAACTGGCAAAAATTCTGGCATTCTGAACTGAAAGAATATTTTATTCTTCAACCTTTTATTCTTCAGAGAAATTAAAGGAGTATCTTGAATGACCAAGAAATAAAGTTTCTTTCAATGATTGGCTGGGGCTTGGTCTATGAACAGTCTTTCTTCGTCACAACATGCTATGCTGAATTGAGAGTTGGTGTCTGCACAGGTGCTGCTGCTGGTCTGAACTGCCTTCCTCTCTTCTAATAGCATAACCACTGCCATAATCTTGGCAACTTTACCTGGATATTACTGGCATAATTACTTCTTCTTTAATGCAAAGAATGAGTTTGTAAATGGGTAGCTATTAGTAGGAAGCATACTGTGGACAGGAGAGATTTAGTGTAATGCAGCTTTCCTGAACTGTATTTTCTATCCATTTCATGTAACATAAATTGCTCAATAGCTGAAAATCCCTTTATTTTAATATTTGGAATTCTTTTCATTAATAGTAGTCTAATAGAAAGAAAGGGTGATTATATGAATACCAAAAGTGAAATACAGTAAAATTTTCTTTATAATAAAACAAAAAATTAAATAATAACCTTTGATGACATTTCATGCATAACAAAGGAGAGGGGAAATGTGTATCATAGGCCAGTATGCAAGGGAGTGGCGGAATTATGTTGCTTTATAAAATAACATTATAGTAATTCAATTTGTGACAAATTACAGCTTTAAAAATCTCTTCGTATTCTGCCACACTTGCATTATTTAAACTTTGCCTTTGCCACTGAGGAAACAATCTGTACTAGTGGACACATAAATCCTTCTTCAGAAGTATTTCAAGACACAAAGATTAGAAAAATCATTAAATATTTGATGACAGTTTCAGTATCTGCCTGATTTAGAAGCAGATCTATTCCCACAAAACTACAGACAGAATGATAAAAAGATCAATAAAATTCTTCTTACGTGTGCCATATGAAGAAAATAAAATGAAGATACACAAGATGCAATGGATTTATAAATGAAAGTGCAGATGGAATATAATTTGATTCCCTCGTATTTTTGTTCCATTGAAAGAACAAAACCAGGACAAAATCATTATAAACGTTCTAAGGTCTAAGGTAAATTCTAAGGATTTTATCACTACTTTCAGCTGGCATGGATCATCATTTATGCTTAGCTTTTCCTATAACTGGGTCTTTGTGGATGTAAAAAGAATGCTGACATGATATAATTCATCTACAGATCTCACAACACGGTTTTCTATCACTTAGCCCATGTTCAGAATAGAAAGTACTACAGCATATTTCACCTGCTTTGTAGTGGTAGCTGCAGACACTGAAAGTTGTACTATGGTAGGATGAAGACATATCTGTTGTTGTTTCATCTTATTCTCCTGATATAGCTAGGTGAGATGAAAATTATTTTAGTCAGAGATGCAAGTGCTTCAGATCTGTTAACGTTAAGCCTTACACATTATTTATTCCAGGTGTACTGATAGTAAAACCTGAGGTAGGAAAACAGAGTGCCACAGAGCAAATTAGAGCTGGGAAAGACTCAGAAGTTGCTTTATGCTTCTATGGTAAACTCATATTCATCTTTTTCATACCTCAAGACCTGAGGATACCATTCATAGTGGTGCTGCTTTGCTGGTGGGGAATTGCATAAGGAAATATGCTTGTAGTACATGTCTTGAAATGCTACACAATAATTGACCTATGAAAAGTTTCATTTGCCTATTTTCTTCCTGTCTGCTTCCACTTCCCTTTATCTATCTGCCCCTTCTTCAACAAAATATCTGAGTATCTTCTTATGAACCAAAGCCACAAAATAAACTTGTTTCCTATCTCAAAAATAGCAAGATTCTCTTTTTTCTTAAGTATACAAGAAATATAATTTCTTTTTCAAGTTCAGAGGAATTTCATTTGGCTGCTTTGGTTCTCAGATAATTCATAATTGACTTGGAAAAAAATCAAACTCAGCTTGGATCTCATCCATACCACAAGAAGCAAAATCACAGCTGACACTTTGTTAGCACAGTCAGCAGAGAACCCAGACCCTGCTTCCGTAAACATTACTCAAGCAAAACACCTATTCTCAGGAGTATATTGCTAAGAATTTTGCTAGTATGTGGACATTACAAATTGAGACATCCCTCCCTTGAATGAGACCCTATCTCTTCCCAAAATTGCACCAGTTTAACTAGAACAGTGCTTTTTATACAATTTTTGTTCAGTGCATATTTAGGAGTTGGGGTGTTTTTTGGTTGAAGTATGACTTCTTTTACTTAGAAATAAACAGAAATGAAATATCTGAAAAAATTTGCTTTCTATCTGACAATATTCACTTTGGTTCTTGTACTGATTTTAGTTGAGTTGCAAATAAAAGCAACCCACTTAGGTAAGCTAAGGTAGGACCACCTCTTTGGTAGAAAGGCTAATTCTGCCAGGAAAAGGATGATGCTTGGACTTATATCTAATCAAGGCACTGGTAAGCGCTCATTAGTTTTACTTAACCTGTAGGACAAACTGGAAAGCCAGTTGGTGCTAATGCAACAGGTTTAAGCTTCCTATCTCCCTTTCAATTGCTAATCTTAAATCTATGCTGGATTTTTTATCACTCATGTTCATTCCTTTTAAAAAGTAGAATAAAAAGCTTTTTTCCATTCATACTTCTTCTTTCCTGCCCTCCTTTTCATGTTTAGTACTCTGTGCCTTAATTGCTGTCTTCCATCTACAGTTTCCAGACTTCATCATACCAGTAATAAGTTCATTTCATTTATAACTCCAAATAGTATGTTCATAGCTGACAATATAATGTATTTGTTTGAATCCCAAGAGGGTCCCAGACTGCAAAACCTAATGAATATTTATTAAACAGCAAAAAATTGCATGTAAAAATGCATTTCTCTTTAGCATGTATAATGTATTCTTGTCCATTCCTTCTTTCCTTTTTCTCTGCCCTGTATCCGTATTTGAATGGATTTGGTGGGGGCACCCCTCTAACTCACTGAAACAGATCTTTTTTTATTCCTCTGGCAGTGGACATTAAACAACCTATAACATCCTATCCTAAATGTCACAGAGATACAGGTTAAAAGGACTGCATCCCATGATGTAAATGCATCCATCACAGTTCAATATGTCTTCTACTATTCAGCTGAGAACTCTCCCATCGGAACAGCTTCTCTACTTGGGCCCTGGCAACTGGAAACTTGTTCTGTCCCCACTCCCACCTCCCTAAATCTAATCCTAACAGGACAAATTGTTTTAGCATTCAATATGGGAACAATGCAGCTGAGCCTTCAAAATTTGGCACTAATTTAATACCAACTGTCTTTGTTGGAGGCGCCTGGAATTTCTGTTGATTTAAAAGCTTTTCCAGATTTAACTTTGTTCTCCTGCCAGTTTTTTTGTTTGGTTGCCCTTTTTGAGAGTGGCTTAGCCAGAAGAATTGATATGTGCGGACCCCTATTCTGCACTTTCGCAGGCAGAACTTGGCCACACAGGTGTGAGAAAATTCAGTGACCTCTGTTCAGTTTCCAGCACCAGAACCACCTTGGCTGAACACTGTGGAAACACAGCCTACCAGAGAACCTGCTCACTGTCATCAGTTTAAAAATAGACAAGATAAAGCACTTAAGAAATTAAACAAAGGCTTCCTTTTTACGGCATGGTCTAGTAAAATAGTTTTGCAGAGACGTAACCCCCCAAATGCAAAATGCAAGTAACTGCCTTCCTAGATCAAGTCCCTGGAGACCTTTCTGTTGTTGCCTACAGAGATTTATTTGGGACACTGTGATGGAAGGGCAAATAGTAAGCTGACGAAGGGAACCTGCAAAGACTTTATGAAGAATCTAAGCCCTTTCTGTGAGTTACAAAGCTTAATTTGGCATGCAGAAGAGAAAGCAAACATTTCTACTGAAGTGAGTTAATGCCTTTGTCCATTGGAATAATCATAGAATAATTAGGGTTGATATATTCTTAATTCCAGGGAAAGAGCTTATATTAGCAAACCAATTTATGTATTATTTTATCAGTTAAAGATTTTATTATCTTGTCTTGATTAAGCTGGAAGGGCACATCCCATTAGACAGCAAACCACAGCTGAAAGTCCTTTGCTTTTGAGTGAGACCAATCGTAGAAGTGTCATAAATCTGAGGAACGCAGCTTTACTTTCTTTATGGACCTTGAACCTATTGTTCTTATGGCACAATTGTTATTTAGCTTTTTATTTGCATGTAAAAAAAAAAGTAAAATTACAAAAGTAAAATAAAAACAAATGCTTGCAGCTGAATTTTGTCCTTCAACGGTCTGAACCCAGAGTGATTCTTTTTGTAACTATTTAGAAATTAACTACTTTACAGTTTTTAAGATGCAAGAATAAAGAATGAATCAACTATTTATTTTTGTTTTACTTAAACTATTTTGTCAGATATTTTATTCTAAAACAGTAGAAAACCAAATGTTAAAGGCAGGGGGTTTATTATTTATTTCACTACTGTAATGTAGTGAATGGGTTCTGTTCAAACAGGTAACTTCTGAAGAAAACATTTCCCATGCTGCATTTACATAACCTCAGGCCTGAGTCACCATTCTGCATACAATGCTGGCCATCGGGTGTACCCTGTCTCTCAGGTACAGAGAAAGAAGCCTCTGCAGCAGAAGGGAATACGGTACTTGGGAAAACTCTTGGCAAGCTGATTAAAACTGGGGCTCATTTTGCCTGCTTTGTAAGGCATTAGCCAAACTTGTTGTCTAGACACCCTGTGTATGGAAAGAATACCCAGAGGGAAATTCATCTCAATTAACTCGGATGCTTATCTTCGATTCAAACGAAATAAATGTGCTCTGAAACTATCCTTTCTCTCCACTAACTATAGGGAAACTTAAACACCTGGTTAGACTAGACATTTAGCTTTTAGACAGCAAAGTTAGGTGAGATGTATAGCATGCAAAGTAAAAACAGGAGCAACATCAACAGCAGAGAAATAAAAGAGAAGTGAACTGCAAAGGGCTTTTGTGTTAAAAGGAAAGAATATGGAAGATGGGAAATAACATAATTAGGTAATCAAGTGGGGTCATACAAAAGGACTTGAAAAGCAGGACAAAATGATTTTGCAGCAACCAGGTAAATCTGACTGTACTGTCATACGGTAGAGAAGAAAATAAAAAAGGTGGCTAGGGGAAAAGTTGGTGATAATCAGGAAAAAGTTGCTCAATGCACGAATACAAGTAGGGAAGCAAAAGAATTACCAGTCTTTAGGATATTGTGAAAATACAGAGGGGCATTCAACCACAGCGTCTTCTGAAGATGAGAAAGGCGCTGAAGATGAAAATAGGTTGCAATTTTACTACAGCGGAGATAAAAGACACAATACGCAAAATGTAGTGAAAAAATGTAATTTTTCTCTTTGAACTGGATCTAGACCTCACAATGAGAAATAGTTATTTCATGTCAGTATGGGTTTTTTCTTGATGTCTATTGTGGCAGAATTGCTGACTGAGATACTAGAAGCATTTAAGCAGGAAATCTTTAATCATAGACTATCAAAGGGAAACTTTTATTCAACGAATTAATAAAATTGACATGGTGAAATAAAGAAATCTGGTCCCTTGTTATGCATTATGCCACCCAGTCTTCACAGTCTCAGTGCACATTTAATACTATCAATGTGTAATATAACAATAAATATTACATAACCCAGACTAAGAAGGAACAGATTTTATTCAGCCATATCTTAATTATGAACTGATAAATATCAAGTGACTGTAATGGCTTCCTAGGCTGGCTTGTTTGGATGTTTTGGGAAATGTGCTGAAGTACTATAAAAGCCTGTGGTGGTCATCAATACCCTGTGTTATTTGAAACCAATCACAGCATAATTGAAGCAAATTACCAGTTTGAGATTCTTGCCCATCCTCTCAGCTTAAAATCTGAGCTGTACTACTTCCGTTTCTCTAGGAATTCATCTAGGATCTCTATTTTTCTCTGTGATGTTTTGACTGTATTTTAAGCATAAATATTATGAACCCTTTCCTGTCAAATTTTGATTTACCAAACATTTGGCAAAGTCAATGAACAGATTAAGCTCACTACGTAATACCAGATGGCTTTATGGTTTTGTGTCCTCTCTTGGGCAAGTCCTGCTGTCATCTCTGAGCATCTGCACAGAGCCATGAGGGATGAGTGCATTTTTCATTCATTCAGCTGGGTCACTCATCATTAATATTCGGAGGAGGGATGGAGGTGTCAGACAAGAGAATTGGTTCTGGCTTCTGTTAGCACATTGACATGTCAATCATTCACCCTAGAGGCTGCCAGACCCAATTTAGAACAAAAGTAACTGCTGGGCTGAGCACATCACAAAAGGAGATGAGATTTCTTTGTGTTAACCAGTCCCTTCACAGGGTGGAAACGTAATTAGAGTCTTCCTCACAACCCACAACACATGAAACCCAGTCATTATCAGGAGCTACTCTGAGATAAAATCTGTGGCCTCAATCACGTTATGAATGATTCTGCTGCAATTTTAGGGTGTCTTCAAAATGAAATTGTATTTGAAGCACCTCTCTTAGCAAAGCAGTCCAATCCAGCACAGTGATAGCTTGAATATGTTAAGTTCCCTGTAAATTCTTACATGACAGCTTTGAACATTCATGAAAGGTACTGTTGTTTTCCAAATTAATATAGTCACCTTTAAAAGAAAATACAGCAGACACAAATTAATCCTCAAGACGTTTGATCTCAGCACAATTTCCCAGCAGCTGCATCTCTAATAGCCTCTTAGTGCACCCTACTGGACACCCTAAAGAATGCCTCCTGCTTCCATGGAGCAGCTTTAATGGAAAAAAGGTCGATATGGCGTCTAAATGAACATGGGCTGAGCTGCTCAGGCTAGAAAACAGGAATTCCTGTTTCATAAACTCTTCAACCTTTTCTTACAACATTTTGGCCCTTTTTGGCACTTTGAGTTGATCGAAACAAATGTAAGCATCAGCAGTCAAAGCATTTGTTATCACAGTTCATACCTGTTTACTATCAAGGGGCAAAATTTTCCTTTGGCTCTGTTAAACAGCTTGTCTTTCAGCAGACAGTCTAACATAGGACAGCTCTAAAGTGTCTGCCATTACAGTAGCAGACTCAAACCTCTCACACACCACAGTCTGAATATTAAAGCTAGCTTCTTCTCTGGCATAAGGTGAACCTCTGGCATGTAGACTCCAAATATTCTGAAGAATGTTAAATATTTATTCTATTGATCAGCTCAATCTCTGTGTGCAAAATCTCCCATCAGCCAGTGATAATCAAAGAAACAGGCCACGTGTAAACCAGTAAATCTGTATCGGAATCAATAGACACATTTCTATACTACCTGAAGAGCTGATCTATTTAGTTCTAAGACTGTCAGATACATGTTTGCTTCAATTACATTTGCAGTTACATGCTGTTTACTACATGTGACACAAACAATGCACCCTGAACTTCTGACTTGGTCAAAACATAAAAACTCTTCCACCTGCAACATTTCTCATAACACGTAGTCATTGCTTCATATACGTATTTCCTCAAGAAAAGAAGAAAAAGAGTATTTCAGTGTCTTTAATTCACTTACCTCCTTTAGCCCCGTTGTCCATATGTGAATGCATAGTGAAAGAGTTATTCTAACTGTGGCCTGGTTTTGTAATGATGTTTTCTGGCCAGTTAAATTTCACCAACAGTATGAGCCTCACATGTCTATTTCAGATCTAGTAGAACAAACTCAGAATATGGTAAGCCAAGGGTTGTAGCTAAACTGCAAGAGTAAGAAACAGTGACAGTGGGAAACTATAAGCCACTTAACTATTAGCTCTCATGGACATATATTACTAATGCTGCTTAGTAATAGATTTCTTTGAATGGCTGCAATTCATGGGCAAGTGAGCGGAAAGCTAGATCTCACCTAGTCCTAGCTGTCCTGGGAACAAGGAATAAAATACCATGACATATCTGGCTTTGGCTCTTATTTATACTGCTACTTTATTCATCCAGTTATTTTGGTATTCAAATACCAACAGACTGATTGCATGGCTGACTACACCAATTACTCTACATCTGAAAAATCTGCACCATGCCCACAAAAAAGACTACAAAGACAGCAATTTTATGATCTTTAAAACTGCATTTTGATCATTAATATAAGATCATTTTCCTTTTATAGTCTAAGAGACAAAATAGGCAACACTAGTGACATTTTCACATACCTTAATGAATGCTACTATTATGTAAAATATATTATTCCTATTAATCATAACACCTTCGAATGACATGCTCTTGCCTATTTTATGTAGGCTTGCAAGTTTACTGAAAGGATACAGTGCACCCACTCTGGCCCAAATGTCTGGCAACATCAGTGGAACATACATCCCAGCTAAAGAAAGTGATGCAGAAGAGCTTTTCTGCTCTCTCACAAATGGCCAAAACTCACTGTGTGTCAGTCTAGCATCCTTTCTGAAGCTGTCTCCTCTAAATTACATGAGGCCGAGAAGCTGATGTTCACCCCTTTTTTAAAAGGTATTTTTTCATCAAATTGCCAATCTTTCAATATTTCAGATAAAAATACTGTGCAAAGAAACTGTGTACAGCTTCAGTCATTCTGAAGCCCAATTTCCCCACCACTTGTCTCAACATGAAGAAGTGGAGGCTAAGTACAATACAATTTTGGATAAGTGCCATCACTGATAATGTAATTTATTTGCATGGTAAGTAACTCGACGTGCAGCTTTGTCAATACAAGTCAAAATCATGCTAGAAATATATGCATGTGTAGACAGTGTATCAGAGAGGAAGAGCAGACTGGTGGTAACCTGTCAGAAAAGACAGGTTCAGTTGTTTGCTCAACAGCGATTTGCGGTGTTCCCATTTGTCCCCTTCAGCTCCTCATCTCTAAAACCGGGATGTTTGTATTTTTTTACACATTGCAGAGATCTGTGAGGTCCTTAAAACCAACATTAATAGTATTGGTATAAATATCTTTGATAGATTGATTGGCGGAAAGGGGGGAAATTGAAATAATTTTTCCACAAGAAATGCTGTTGTTTCAGCATAAAGATGCTCCGATTTTCAGTGTGCTGACAGCATTTTGATTAGTAGAATTGTATTTTCTTGCTTTCATTTCCATCAGCATGGTTTTTACATAAGATGCAACTGGTGCCTCTGTAATTCTTCTCCATACATTGCATTTCCATAAATAATCTTATTAATTCAGAGACAAATAGTTTGAGAAGGCCGTCTGCTTTCATCTACATAATTCTGCACGTGCTTTCTGCTGTGAGATTTGTTATGTTAGCTGCTGCTTAAATTCTGATCCCAAGGCCGAATAATCTCTGTTACTTCAAAGGAGGACAAGAACTCTCTTTTTTTAATGAAACATTATTTGTTGCAATACAGGAGAGTTGCAGATATACACAAGATGGGGAGATGGATTGCATTAATGTTCAGTCAAAGGTTTAGGGAGTTATTTTCACATTTAAAGAAACAGCATGTGCAAAGTAACTGCATCAGAGCATTTAAATAATCAAGATTTCTGAGTCCAATTTTAAAGAATGGAGCATTACCTAAGAAAACAGAAAACAAAGCTTCAAAAACAGTATGCAATATTTATTTAACATTGAAAACAGTTTTAAGAAAATGTCCCAATGGAGACTTTTCAGCTGTCAAACAGAACTTAGGTTTAAAAAGCAAGGAAATAAAACTAATAAAGAAAATTTATACCATACATTGAATTTCAAAGGACAACAAACTGACTAAAAAACCCACCTATATTATAACAATATTGAAAATAAATATAAAGCATTTCCTATTGCTAAAATCAGTTAAAAGTCTTCTATGGAACTGACAAAGCCACAGCTTCTTTCACTACATGGTTAAGGGAAAACTGTCTATGAGAAGACTATGCCTCTTGATTTTTTATTAAAGACATAGTCACTACCACCTACATCTTCATAACATCAAAGATGGATTAATATTCCTCATTGTACTACCTAATGCACATGCTGAGATTAAAAAGAGCTTCAACTGATGTAAATCCCGGCAATCTCTTTTAATGGTACTAGCGCTCATAGCTGCTCCATAGCACAGCTCCAAAGGGAACAAAGAAGCCAGCTGCCTTTCTGGGTACAGGGTGAGCTCTCAGTACATGGTACATTTCTCAATACATGGACCAAGAGCTCCTTATTGGAAGAGTTGTTCATTTCATTGGCAAAATTAGAAACTACCTTCACAAAGGGATTTAAGATTGGCAATTCCTCTTTAGGTCTTTAAACCACTGGACTTAAGCGCTTATCACCAGCATTCACATCTGCAAATAACACTAGGTCCGAGCTCACAAATGCCTACATCAGATTCTCATGTAACAGTGTGGATGGACTCCTTTAGGTGTTTGCTGTAAGACAAACCTCACCTCAGCTGGTATCACAAAAAGAAATGTGCCATATTAAGACTGTGACAAGAAATGTGACATATTAAGGAGTCAGAAGAATAGAGCAGAGAAGCAATTTAGTGTTAAGAGATAAGAAATCTGTTGGAGAAAAACCTAGAAAATATATCCAGAGCATCTTATGGCCTGAGACAAAAAGAAAACTGATGAATAGCTAAGCAAATTACTAGATGGCTTCGATGTCTCTTAGAGTGCAGATTCTTAAGATATAAAGAAAGATTACAGATTTTTGTGCCCAGAAGATAGCTTGCAATTGATTATTTTTGTGATCCGGCAAGAGCTCTGGGTTGTACCTCACTGAAATGGTTTCATTTTAACCTTGCCACATCCAATGAATACGCCAATCACCTTCAGCTCTGGCAGGCCAACCTACCTGCTTGCTATTCTGACGCTCCTCAGTGGCACAACAATGTTTTTGAGCGTCTATATGGCATGCCTTTGCAGCAGTGCTCTCTGCTCAGGCAGCAATGTCTTGCACTGCCAGCTGGTCTATTTTCATTGCTGTAGCCACATCCACAGAGCATTTGCCACCATCTGGGAGTCAGTATAGAGGCAGAGTACTGGCCATTTTCCTCATTCAGCAGTCCCTAGGGACAGATGGCTTTCACTTCAGCAGGCTGATTTGATTCACCTTTCTCTTCAGTGGCTTCCGTGTCCTGATACATGAAACTCCACACAGGAGCTTCTTTTCACTTCTGATGGTTTCCCACCAGACAGGATCCATTCGTAAACACAGTACATGGCTTCTCATGTCATGGGGCATTTGGCACAAGTTACCTCCTTAGGCAGTGCTCCCAAATCTCTGCTTTCTTGACAGTCCATGGCCTCTTCCAGGACTCATGGGTAGCTGTGGTTCCTTTGAGCCTGTTGCATGATCAACACTACCTGCTTACTCCACATAGTGTGATGTGTAGAGGGCTCCCACCCTCTCCATCCAGAGCAGCACAGGCAATCATGAGGCTAAGAGAAAATGTGCTTCTGTATTGCCTGCTTTCAAAGCAGCTCAA
This sequence comes from Agapornis roseicollis, assembly GCA_002631895.1. NCBI lineage: Eukaryota > Metazoa > Chordata > Aves > Psittaciformes > Psittacidae > Agapornis > Agapornis roseicollis. Next base: position 72,268 of record NDXB01015943.1, read on the forward strand.
ACCCCTTGATATGCTGCTAATATATCCTTTTCAGGTAGGGTGTGTTTTGTATGACATTCCATAAAATATACTTTACTGTGTAAATAATTTATAATGAAATATAATCAACATAAATTTCAAATATACTTAGACAAATCGTACTAGATAACCTGGTTATCTCCTCAAAAGAAATTCTTAGCCTTCATTAACTTTTCCAGCTTTAAGAAATGTGAATTGCCTGTATTGCCATGCAGGTGGGTTTTGTATCAGTAATGCAACATATAATGCAAAAATACGCTCAGGTTATTTCTCAAACTAGAATTAATGGTTCTAAACCAAAAAACTCAATTATATTTAATTTAACATATAACTAACTAATAGGCAATTTGAAGTGAAACTTCTTTTTCTAAACTGTTGGGTCAGTGAATTAGACAACCCATTGCAAAGGTATTTTCTAATTGTACGATTTACATTGAGTGCCAGTAAATTATGTTTTGCAGTATGTTTGATTTCCTTTTGAGAAGTTTAATTACTGTATCATTAACAGAACACTAGATATAAAACCAGCTTTCAATTTTTGAGGAAAAAAAGCAATCCTGTGGTATGGAACTTTAAATAATTAAGAATAAATACTTCAGAGAGGTGGAATTCTGTGCATTCCATTCTGTGCATTGAGTACAACACACTCCATTTCAAAGTCTCCAATGTAGACCTGGTTGCTTGAACTCTGTTTTAGATCTATATTTATGGGGTTTAATATACCATGAGTCAATAACCTACAGCAAGCAGCAGCGGCAGCTGAAAAAGTAAATAACTTTCCTAGGAAAGGAAGGCTGAAACAAAATTAGTGGCACCTCTTCATCTCTGTGAGGAAGTGCAGCTGAGCATTCCAACTAGTTGCCAGTTTCAGCTGATGTCACCTACACAAGAAGTGTTGAATGGGAAATAGACCAAATCTGAGGGCAAGCTTTCATCTGAATGGCAACAGAGATCTTTGGGTGCTTCTGCTTCTGAAACCAACACTGGGTTTTCCCAAGCACTTGGCTCAAAAATAATGCCTCTTTTTTAGAAAAACAAGAACCTGACCAAAGCAGAGAAATTTAGCCACTGAGACAGTCTCACCCTTTCACAGCCACTGCTGGAACATCATTACGTTAGATTTGTTTAAGTGCCTGTGTGAAATTTCCTAGCTTCAGTATACAGCCTGTCCTGGGTTCAGCAGTTGCAGTCAGTTTTTCTTCTCTTTAGTAGCTGGTGTTTTGA
>NDXB01015944.1:6117-25051 GCA_002631895.1 Agapornis roseicollis
CCCCCCCGAGGCTCTAGCTATGCAACTGGAATCCATCCCCTTTCTGACCCGTCCATTGCTGCCAAGAGCTCCACTACCCATTTCCCAAGCCCCCGGTGCGCCGAGGGGCTTTACCTAATCTCCCTCTTACCTCTGCCCACCCAGAGCTGGGCTGGAGAAGGAAAACACTGAGTGGAAAAACCCCCGGAGCTTCCCCAGTGCCACCGAGCCCGTTTGCTACCGAGTATTGCTGATGGGCATTTCTGCGAGCAAGGCCCATCTGAGCCAGCCTTATCTGACCGAAACACTTGATCGGAGACGCGCTTCCCGGGCACGGACCCGCCCCAGCGTTCAGAGACAAGAAACCACCTTGGAGTTCAAAGGCTGGCAAGGAGATAGTCACCTTGGAAACCAGAGCTGTGCCAAGCCATCACTGAGACCTGGCCCGGGCCGGTGGCCTCGCAGTGGGAGGCTGGGGTACAGAGGATGCCATCCCGAGCATCACAACCGATGCCATCTCTGGGCCGGCTGCTACAGCAGCAGCCTCAGGCTCCTGAGCCTAGTTTGGGCTTTCTAAACCTGCTTCTTAGTCACAGTTGTGAGCAGGGAGTGCACTCAGTCCCACTGCCCCCCTCCTTTCCCTTCAAGCACACGGATTGCAGAACCACCATTCAGTTCCAGGAACAAAATGTCTCCTACAGGCATTTGGCTTCAGTTCTATGGGCTGATGTGTCCATGATGGGGACGTGCTCAGAGCACTGAGCAATGCTGCAAACAGGGTTTCACGGTCCTCATCTACCTGTTGTGGACCAGAGGACAGTAAGTCCCCCTGAGCCCAAGTGTGGAGCACAACAGTGGCTCCATCAGTGAGCCAGAAGAGGCAAAAAGCCAGCGTCTCGCTAATGAAAGCTCAGAGCCATTTCCCTCAGCGGCCCAATGACATTGCATGGGACAACGTCGAACCACAACAAAGTTATCTTGCTTTCCCACAGTAACAAACCCCCCCACGGGGATGAAAGCACCTGCAAGCCCCCACAAACTCCTTGGTGGTGCATTTGCAAAGGGCTGCTGGTGGCCAAGGTGCAAACACGATCCTTAGACCCAGCATCCCTGAGGATGGCAGCAGTCCCCACATGACAGAGCCGGCCTGAAGCCCTTCCCCAGGCTGGGAATGCTGCCCGTGTGAGGGAGACCAGCCCTAAAGCTGTTGTTGAGGTTTGTTGGCTGCCTCCTTCCCCGGTGAGCCGATAGGGATCATCCGCTGGCACAGAGCCTCAGTGCTGCTGCTGCTGCTCTATATAGACACAGGTATTTATAAAAACCCCAACCTGGAATTGACGGTGGCTGGTAGGAAGCGGTTTGTCACCTGGGCTTTCATGATTACAGCAACTAAGGGGGAAAGATGTCCTTTCAGATAAGCACTGAAAAGGGGGGAAAAAAGGAGCTTTCAAAGGGGCTTTGTTCTCTTGAAGTGCTCTCGCTCCCAAGCCGCAGATTCCTCAGAGGAGGGGGAGGAGGGAGGATTGAAAAACAAACGGCGTCCTCCTTTTCAGACTGTTTCGCATTAACAGGCATCAATTACAGATGTGCCTTGACTGATGTTTCGGGCCATTCCTGCACCCTCCACGTGGTAATTGGATCCTAAAGCAGGATTAATTCTCAAGGAAAAGGGTCTCTTCTGAACAGGAGATTCTCCCTCTCGCTGGAGCTCCGACTACAGCCTCCTTCCTTAAGTAATCATTTGCTTTTCTTCGGCGATAGGCACAGATGGAACACCCCAAAGCACCTTTCCCAGTCCATGCTGTGTTTTCTAACCCCTCCGACCATGCTGAAGGACAGCACGAGGACGGGATCAAGGACCCTCAGGGCACACTGCTCCGTGCACCCCTGCACCCAGCACCCTTCCCACTGGGTGCCCCAAACACACCAGGGCCCTTCCCGTGACTAGACAGTGAGGAGTTGTTATTACTTATTGAAAGTTGGTGTGTTTCTTAATAGAAATCTCATTAGGAGCATTAGGTATAGATAGGCACCAGCCCAGAACCTTCAAGTAATTATGTTTAATTATTATGCTGGTATGTTTGGAATAACGATAGCTCCCAAGCACCAGGATTAAGGAGCAGATTCAGTTGGAACAGGAGCTATTTATTTCTTCGACTTAACAGTTCCCCTCTGGTCTTAATTGGTTTTCACATTTCTCAACCACCAGTAAAAGACATGGTGCCGTGTCCAGCAACGGCAGAGACCCATCCCTGTGCCATGTGCTCACCCAAGCAGGGACCACCGGTGGAAGGGGCAGGGGAGCACAAAACACCAAGTGTTTTACCCTGCAAAATGGTCTTAGGAGCGGTTTCCTTCGTCCCCAGAGGGCATTCTGAGCCCCCAGCCTAGCAGCAGACACAGGCCTGTGTTTCAGCTCCCAGCCAAGCAAGATGCCCCACACTCTCCATTTGGGCTGCTGAGCAGCATCACTCCAGCACAGCCCCTGCCAAGGACACCCACCTTATTCCCCACGCATCCCCAGCTGCACCAGCCTGGAGGAGCTGCAGCGTTTGGGAAGGAAAACAGAGCTACAGAGAGACAATGTTGAATGTAAATACCAGTTAAATATGCATTACCATATGCCTGCGCCTTCTCGATCTGTTAGGAGGCAACACGAGCCAGTGGGAAGAGGCAGGAGCAAAGAGCTGGAGGCTTGGAAGCGCCTGCTTCCTCCCTGCCAGCCTGGCACCCCAGCGCACTCTGGAGCATCACTCATGGAAGCAGGGAGCTGTGGATCTGCTCCTGCTCCCAACCCCACCAAGGGCAGCCCGTTGCCTGCCCGTCGCCCCGCTGATGCTGCTCCCAGCCCAAACCATGGGCACCATTAGCCCAGGCAACTGATACCGTGCAATTACACGTGCAGATGATAGCAGCCGCAAGTGTGTGATTGCCCCTGCAGTTCGGAGCAGATCAGCCAGCGAGGCTGCTCAGGGCGCAGGGATTACACAAATGGGATCATGCGTTAGCAGGTGGCACCGTGTGATTCCATCTCCTGCCTGGCACTGGGTCCTGCTGCCTCTGGTGCATCCCCACACCTTGTCCCCGCTGCTCACGGGGCCTTGCATCTGCTGCCAGCACATTGCAGTCATTGAAACAACAAGGAGAGCCTTTCCCTGCAAAGGCTCCTGCAGCAGAAGCACCCCATCCGTGCAGCCAGGAACTGAGGCTCCCCTTCCCCTCAACCGCTCGCGTGTGTGCGGGGTGAAAACACTTCACTGGGTTACGCGAGTAAACCTTTCCCGGCTCAGCCTTGAGTGAAAGGCTTTTAAGAGGTGATGGTGAGCAGGGAGCGAAACCAAGCTGGAACATAGACTGCAGCAGCAGCTCTACACCTCTCCCCAGGGGGGGGCTGTCCTTAGAGAGGCTGCTCCAGGCAAGTGACTTGACACAGGCAATTACCGGGATGTCCAGCGCGTCCCTGCAGCTCGGTAGCCACCAGCAGACATCGCTGGGATATAGACACGGGCTCACACAGAGCACGTCCTGCCCCCCGCGATGTGACAGACCGGCTCCCCTCAGCCTCGCCAGGACTCAACACATCTCCTCGGATCGATAGGCATCACCAAGCTCTTCCAGCAGTCACGCCGTGATGCTTGGTTACCCCTGAACTCCAATGGGATCGATGCGCAGGGTACCCAGCTGCAGCAGGGACCAGCCACGCACCAAATCCAGTCCCAAGCATGGGGAAGCTGCACTTGCATGCGCACAGCCCCTGCGTCATCCCTTCAGGGGCACCCAAGCCCTCCTCAGGAGGGGCAGGGACCGCATCATCCCTAACCCACCCTGGCACCGGGTACCAGCCACAGCAGCACAGGAAGGGCTGCCCCAGACTGCATTTCTAGGGGAGCAACGAGGCTTTCCTGGCTGCAGCGTTTGACCTCGCTTTGTTCTGCTTCCCTTTACAACTCTCTGCAGGGTTTGGCCACTCTCCAGCTTCTCCAGCCATTTTCCACCTCCCGTTTCCACTGGGGACAGCCCCGCACAGCTCTGCAGCGATAAACCCTGCGCCCAACCCAGCCAGGATGCTGCGAGGGGGACCAGGGTCTTGTCCCAGCACAGTCCCTGCTCCTCTCCAGGCTTTTGGCAGGGACACAGCCAACTCTAATTGCAATTTCCATTCCGGTGGCTGCACTCTGCAGGCGAAATAGGTTCTGTCTATATAATGAGTCACTCCTGAATATCAATCTATGCAGGATAAAATGGAGACAATAGCTGCTTACATGCACAGTGAGTTAATTATGAGCATCTGCTATTAATCTTGCTATCAGACTGCTAATTGCTCCTTCTCCTCCACAAAGACATGCTGGAGGTGAATCAGCTCCGCCGCCCTTTCCTGAGCCCCGACTTGTTCCCTATAGGAAGTCTGGGTTCACGGCAGCCAGGAAAGCATTCCCAGGGCCCGAGCTGGCCCTGTATGTGCTGAGACACCCTCCGACCAGCTTGGGAGTGACCAAAGAGGTGCAGACCCCGAGAAAGCCCAACCCTGCAGGGGGATGAGCAAGACAACGACCTGACCTGCGGCTGCTGGAGCATCCCCGCCACGCTAACCGCGGTCCCTCCCCACAGAGGCCATGGGGCAGGCGGCACAGGATGGAAGCCGCAGTGGAAGGCGGGCGGCAGCCACCTCCACAGCCCCTGTCAGCGGCTGCTGCGGGAGATTGAAGCCTTTCAGAGGGAGGCGGGCGCAGGAGATGTCGAGTTGCGCTCTCGCAGGTGAGGACTTGACATCTCACGTGTAATGAGGGAAGGAAATGCATCAGGAGCGTTTGGGGAAGATGACAGCGGATCACAAGTGCCTCCTTCTCCCATAGATTTATTGTGTCAAGCAGTCACTCAGGGAAGCGGGAGGAAGGCTCTGTCAGCAGCCGGGGCACTGGCAGGCTGCAGAGCCCCGGCCCTTTCATCCAGCAGCCGCTCTGCAATTGATTTCGACAAACTCCTGGAGATTGCCTAACAGGAGAGCAGCCAGCACACCTCAATTAGCTGCTCGCAAGGTGAGAGCCGGTGGGCGTCTCATTAAGGAGCTGGCTCGCTTCTCCAAAGCCCAGAAACGAAGCGCTCCTTCATGGAAGGCACTGAAGTCTGAAGCGATGGGGCTGAGCAGGGAGGCACTGACTCCGCTCTCAGTCCCACGTAGCTGGTGGTTGGGCAGGGAGGCAGCCAAGGCCATTTCTGGTCTTCACAAGGTTGTTCTGCGCTGAGGAAAGCGCAAACAACAGCTCCTGGGGAAGGGATGCTGAGCACCTCATCAGCATGTGAATAAAAGGGCGATTAAATCTGAGTCCTGAATATTCACGCCGGATGTCGGAAATGTTTGCTCCGTTGTTCTGAAAGGGCTGAGAGGCAAACCAACCCGAAACAGCTTCCTCCCCGCCTTGTGCCCATCCCCGCCGCTGGATGGGCGCCCGCTCATCTCCCCCTCCCCGGCATAAGCGGATTTCACGCTTCAAGCTGATCCCCGTTAAAGGTCAGGGAGACTTTGCACTGGCCGTGCCCCTGTGCTGGTGCTGGGGCACCTGCGGCACTGGGAGGCCGGCTCGGAGCTCAGCCGCTGCTCCCCGCTGGACCAGCCCTGCTATTTGCCATCCAAGCCCCGCGGGGGCCTGGCCTGGCGCCGGCGGCGCGGTTCGCAGAGCACACATAACCTTTACAGCACTCGGGCCGGCCCGCAGCCTGCTTGCGCTTCATGAACAACCTCCCTCCACCTGCCCGAGAGCCACTGAAACTCCCTGGGGCCCCGTCCTGGCGCAGGCACAAGGACTGCGGTAGCGGCTCCCGCGCATCCTCCCCGGTCAGCGAGCACCAGTGGGCTCCAAACCCATGCCCGCTCTCATCAAGAGCCTCAAGACCACTGCTCAAGGAGCAGGGCACCAGGCTGAAAGGTTGCTCAAGGGAAAGCAGAAGTCCAGGAAGCCCCTGACTGAGCCAGATCACGGTGCCCGCTCCATTCCTCCCTCCATCCATCCATCCATCCATCCCTGAGCACCAACGCTGCCTCCTCCCACTCTCCCACTCAAGGCTGGAGCCTGATGTACTGCACATGCAAAGCTCCACAGAAGCCAGTGAGCAGCCCCATGGAAGGGAGCGGATTTAGGGCATTTTAGGACGCTTAGAAATCCCCTGCATTGGTTTCCCCTTCCCAGCAATTAGGCACAGTGGTTAGACCCTTCTTCCCCATAGAGCTCAGGGCTGCTCCAAGCAGAGCTTGCTGGCAGTGTTTACCTCGGGGATGGGAACAGCACCTCATCCTCATGCACAGCAAACAGCCCAGCTGTGTGACCGGAAACACCTCCCTGTGAATCTGGCACCAGGATGCGGTATACATAATATATAACAAGCATGTTTATCAGGCGCTGGCGCATCGCAGCTGCTGGTAAACGAGCACACGAGCCTTGAACCGCCCAGAAACTCCATGTATTATTTAAAATACTTTCCCAGGAATCCTGTCAACCCGGACCCAGCTCCTGTGCCCATGAGGACCACGGTCGGGGCACTGCGGGAATGCCTCTCAATGGTAACGCCCGCGGTGCTGAGCCCTGCTGCCCAGAACGCATCACACGGCCCGTGTCTCACCAGTGCTGTTTGGTGGAAGACAGCACCTACATGACATGGAGCCGTCCCCAGAGGGAGGGCCGCGATGCCAGGCTGTGGAACTGAGCACTCAACTGCTCATGGGATGAGTCCCCGGATTTGAGCAAGCCCCAAGACACGCATTGGAGGAGGCAGGCATTAACACACCATGGAGCCTGGCAACCAGCCATGCTACAGGCAACGCCAAGCTCCACTGCTGGAAAACACCACGTGCATCATTAGAGTAGCTACTACAGTCTGAGCTCAGCTCCAATTCCCCATGGGAAAGGAGTCTCCATAGTCCCAAGGAATGCTGCTCCTCTGGGAAGCAAGGGTTTAGCAGCAGCACCTCCCAGGTAGCCTCAGCAGGCAGGGTGTGATATTGATCCCTGCTAATGCGAGCAGCCATTGTAACCTTGTCTGCTCGTGGCCGGAGTAATTTGGAGATTATGCTTTAATGAGCAGATGATGTATGTTTCAATCTACAGAACAAGGAAAGCAGCGGAGACTGCAGCCAGCGAATAGGAAGCATTACTCTGGATGGGCAGTCACTGCATCCCCTGGCACAAGCGCAGGCTGTGGAGTGATGCTCAGCACCACAATGGGACAGGGTGCAGGGATGTGCTCCCCAGACAGCCAGGCAGACCATGGGGAGATACCAGGCAAAGGGCCTTGGGAGCAGCACCCACGGTTGGAAGCACAGTTTGCCCTGGGAATCTCGGCCGGTTGGGAATAATCTCCATCTCAAAGGAGAGCCCCGTGTGCTGCCAGGCAGCTCGGCAGCCTTTCCCCTCGAGCACTGCCTGCCCATGCTACGTTCCTCCCACGATTGTAGGGCAGGAGCGGCCCTGTCTGCCCCAGCTCATCAGGGGAGAGAAATACAAATGGCTTAATACGTGCTAAATCCAGGCTCCAGCCTCAACACTTACTTTTTGCTTCTTTCGTCTCAATATTTCATGTGGCTACAGATAAGAGTGAATGCAATACTGCTATTAAAGCCTCTCTCCATATCATACGCAGAGGTCAATGTGGTTTGCCCCTCTATCTGCATTTTTAAAGGTGTTTCAAATACAGGCTTTCGTTTCCACAGGGAATGTAAAATAAACCAGTGTGCCAAGCAGGAATAAGCCATCCTTAGCTGTAACTGAGATGGAGGCTGCTGTCAGGGATGGGCAGGAGGGAAGGAGCTCTTTCCAGGCTGTGTCTGCTCCTGCCTTTGCTTTCCCACCCAGAGACAGGAGCCACTGAGGCCCGAGTGCTCCCCCAGGAGTCGGGATGCTCCATCCCTCCCCCCTGCCCGTTATCCCTGCGGTCACCGCAGCAGCATCCGCAGGGCGCTGCTGCCTGCCTGGCTGAGCCCCGCAGGGCTTGTGCTCACCAGAGGGCTCAGCGAGCCTTCCGAGATCTACCCCACTGTGCTCCTGTCCAGCCTGGCCGCTTATTCCCTGATTTCCCAATCAGCCGCCTGGGAGAAGCAGCCGAGGGACTTCTTTTTTGTTTGGGAAAAGAAAAACCGCCATAAATTCATGTACTTAAAGGATTCCTCACCAGAAAAGAGCCCCTTGAGACTCCCATTTTCCGGGAGTGAATCTCTCGCCTAATCACAAAGCGCTGCTATTTACTGTATCTGCTATCAAGGCAGGCAGCCTCTGTCCCGCCTTCCCTAACATCTATTTACCAAATCCATTTGCAAGTCTAAAATTTAATCAGCCGGGTTTCATCTTAGAGGCATTAACATTCAAATGGGACTCGGTCCCCGAGCCCCAGCCAAGCAGGCATTCAGAAGGGGCCAGGTATGGGGTGAGTCACGGTGGCTATTCAGAGGTTAGACAGAGGCAAAGCCTCCAGAGCCAGCCTGGAGCCAGGCTGTGGGCAGTGACAAGGGCAGAACCTCCAGGACCTGATGGGAGGGATGCAGGAGCATCACCAGGCTCCTGCACCGGGGACCTCAGCTAGAGGTGGTTGATAATTCAAGCTAGCAGTGCCCTCGCCAGCACATTCCCCCCGTCTAAAACCCCCTCTGTTTTGCAATAAACCTCCCCAAAATACCAAGGAGATCCACTCAAGGGGATAAAAAGCAACTATTCCCAAGCACCTCGCTGCGCGGTGCACGCCTCATGGGAGGGATTCATTAGCTAATGCTCATAAAACATGTTTTATGGGCTGCCCTTCTCATTGAAATGGATGGGAGGGCTGCACTTGACCTCGGTGGGAACGGGAGACAGCTGATGACAGGAGCCAACAGTATTTCACACAAACCACATTAACAGGCCCTGCAAAGCGCCAGGCTGCCCACAGGATGGAAGGAGGCTCTCTTAACTCAGAGCAGCACACAGCTAACGCGAAGCAGAACTCATCAGCTCCATGAAAAGCAGGAGGGAAGAGTCTTCTGTGGAATTACCTGGGATATGGTGCACGGAATGGTGCTCCACACAGGCATCATCCCCATCTGCCTGGGGACCACAAGGAGAAGCAGCAAGGTTCACGCTGGCCAAATGCTTTTCCTCTCCATCAGCCTCACTATGCTCATCCCCTGGGTTTGGCCAGCCTGCTTGGATGTGCCATGAGGAACCCGACATCCTTAACTAGCATCTCCCCTTCCCTGCGCCTGGCCGGGATGCAGCTCTGTCATGAAGCCCCTGCTCCAGCTGATACATCCAGGATGTGAGGCATCATCGGGGCTCCTCTCATTGCCCTCACCTCCCGCTGTCCCCGGCGCTGGCAGGTCTGACTTGTTTGCACAGCTTTCTCACATATCTCTTTAGATTTGCTCTGGTGCTTCCCCATGGCACCTGCGGGGGAGGCTGGCAGAGCTCAGGACCTGCCAGGGCTGGGGCTGGAGTGGTGCCTCGTGTTCTGCCCTACAGCGGGGTGCACTGAGCCGCAGCCAGGGGGGCAGCCACACTCAAGGAATGAAACACAAGGCTCTCAGAAACATCGAGCACGAGCAAAGGAGACAAGAGAATTCATCTGTGCTGCAGCCCGGGGAGGATGAGCACGTGCCTGGGTGTGCGAGCAGGGATGCTCCATCCACCGCAGCTGGGTACCAACCCAGAAACAGCCTCCCTCCTCTGGAAATAACCTTTGCTGTGCTTCATTACAAGCCATCAGAAGAAAAAGAGTGAGTGTGAGTGAAGAAAAGCGAGAGACATTATGTGTCTCCCTGTGATAGCCTGCGATGTCTTCAGCTCCAATAAATAAATAAAGGAAGAAATATTCCCCCGAGTCCTTCTGACATATCTAATTGATATCACTAGGGATCTCCCATGAAGCAGGCAGGAATCTAATCTATCGCCTCGTACAGCCAAATGGAAGCAGCAGGGTGGCTGCCACCGAGCCTCCAGCTCCTGACAGGGATGCGCCTAATGGAAGTGGAAACCGATTACGGGCAGCCTGATATCCAAGTAACAAATAGGGGACCTGGAGAGACACTTACTGCAGCGGCCTGTGAGAACTCAACCACTTCTCCCCCCTGCTCCCCACCACGCTGACTGAACAAGGTGCCCAAGCACCCCGCCACCGGCCACGATGCTGGTTCCCAGGAGAGAGGAAGGGAAAGCAGGGCTGGAGAGGACACGGAACCACAGTGGAATCCCCCAGCTGCCCCGCACCGACGGGAGCAGACGCCGTGCTGACGGCTCGTCCCCATCTGGCACTGTCCTATGAGCAACCTGTGAGCAGCAGCTCCATGCAGGAGCTGTGCCTCTGCGGAGATGCCCTCAGCCACATCGGCTGCCACCTCCCACCTCCGCTGTTTAATTAACTCCCTCCTGATGTAGGTAATGGAGCTCTGGAGCTCTTAAACAAAGATTGAATCAGCCCAGGCTCTGCGCTCGCAGCAACCGGCTCCCTTTGTTAGATTGGTGTGAAAGCCAGGGCATGGCTGCCCGTGACAACGGCCTCGCTGCTAATAGCTTCCAGCATCCTGCCTGGCCCCGGAGAGCCCAGCACAGAGTCCTCTGGGCTCTCTCCTCCGTGCACCAGGCAGTCACCTGGGTCATTGATTTTTAGCATCATGCAAATGGAGGCAGCGGGGAGCTGGCAGCTCCAGTGCATTATTATTTAGGATGGATAAACTCCTATCCCAAGTTCTCAGCACCTCGCCGAGTCCAAGGGAAGGTTTCTGATTTATTGTGATTGGGTTTAGCCCTGTGGAGGAGCCGCAACACAAAGCGGAGGGGAGGGGAAGCGGGCAGAGCCGCTCCCATCACACAGAGCAAGGGCTGCACAGGAGCACGGCCCCTGCTCCCCTCCGAAGGGCAGCGTGGGTGACCTCCATCATCACCTTCACAGGGAACAAAGGAGCCATCAGAGAGGGGCACCACGGGAACACCGAACAGCACTGCAGCACACACACACCCCCACCCCTGCTCCTCCATCCCAATGCCCCTCACCTAGCACCAGCACGTCCAGGCTGCACCAAGACACTGTCAGCTTAGCCAGAGATCTCCTCTAGTGACTGCCAGTGAATGAGACGGTGATGCATTGGCAGAAAGCAGACATCCAAAGGCAGCCCAGACCCCTCTCTGACCCACTGCAGCTCCCTCCCGACCAGAGGCGAAGCGCAGATAGATTGGCTCCCGGTAACTGGCAATAGCTTTGCAGAGAGCCATCTTAATAAGTGCATCTCGCAGCCAGGGGTGAGAAGCAGCAGCTGAAGCGCCGGCGTGGATGTCAAGTTACAAATGAGACATCCAACCGCTTCATTTATTAGAGGGAATCAATTCGACTTTTCATATTCACCAGGAGTTTGAGGCAGGAAGGACCCCATCAGCAGCCTGCACTCGAGTGCCGTGCAGCACATGGGGGTTACAAGGGGAATGAACCATCTCTGGCTGCACAGCATCCCTGGAAACACTGCAGCTGCTGCTCTTCCCCAAGCCCAGGAAGGGAAGCTGGGAGGAGAGCCCCATCCTCCCTGCTCTGCCAGGGAACTCCAGGGAATCACAGCCGGAAGATGGGCTGCTTTCATGGAGCACGGTTAGGATGCATGTCCCAGAGCAGCAAACGGCATGTGAAAACCTACAGCTACTCAATCTAGATCCCCAATTCCTTGTCCAGCAACAGCGTGGTACCCAAACACTGCAGGGCACGTCCAACCCCATCCCCATGGATGAACAGAGCCTGCTAACGGGCACCCTGGTCTTACACCACGGGGCCTCCTTAGGCTAAAGGGGGTGAGGGGAGAGGCAGCGGCTGCCCCCGCACCGGGAGCTGTAGCCCTGCCCTTCACACGAAGGCAGCGGCTGTGCTTGTGTGTGTGTGTGTGGCTTAATCCTGAAGAGCTGTAATTGCCACTGTACAAAACCATTACAGGTCACTGGAAGCAATTTAATGATAATAAAATTACAGAAAAGCAGCCCAACAGGAAATGAAGTCCCCCATTCCCAGGCTGCTTTCCATGCAAAACCTCCCCTCCATCTCCCTACAGGCACCGAATGCAGCCTCTACTGCAAGAACAAGCCCACACGCTGCTTCCCTGCACCCCACACTTGTGGGGCTGGGGACAAAGACCCCCGCTGGGCCAGGGGGAGCAGGATATGGCACCAGCAGCCCCAAGGCAGTGGTCTCAGGGCACTGTGCCATCACCACAGCACCCGGCCATGCCCATGCCCTGCCAAGAGGGCAAGGCATGGCCCTTCCGGGCAGTCCCAGGGCATTTTCAATGCCACTTGAACCTCTTCTGCGCCCCAAGCGTAAGGCCGCGGGCAGTCCGAGCCTTTCCCAAGGCACACAGCAAATGGAATCACTCGGACAAGTGCATCAATGGCTGCAAAGGGGCACCAGGTCCCCACTCTGTCTCCTCTAGCCTGGTGGTAAGAGGAGGGACAGCTTCTCCCTCCATCACACTGCTCAGGAAGGACGCCGGGCCTCAGGCAAATCCCGGGGGAAGCTCACAGCGAACTCAGCCAGCTCCTGACACCCCAACACCACCATTGCCCACCCCTTCACCTTTGCCCCGGGCTCCCCGAGGGGAAGCATCGCTTTAAAGGGCGCCTAAAGCAAAGCACGCAATCACACCCATCTCCCTGTTAATGAACAGATAAATCAAGCCCGTCTTGCCAATTAGGGGAAGGGAGCAAGCGCCGGGCTCCTCGCAGGATGCCTCCCCCCTTGCCGCAGATTGATGGCTCTTGTCACCAGATGTGCTGCCTGCGCAAGCCAAGGGCTCCATCCAGCCCCGGCCACCGCCTTGGGCCATGCCCGGCTCCCGGCGCGCCAGCGCTGCTCAAGAGAGACATCTGTAGGCGAAAGGTAGGGCGAGAACCGGCAGATCCCACGGCGTTAAGGCTGATGGCAAGGACACCAACGAGAGCAGGAGACGGTACAAAGCGAACCCGGTGCAACGGCAGCGGCAGCACCACCAGCCCCAGAGCGCTCCTTGGGGCTGCGGGAAGCAGGATGCTCATGCGGTGGTGCTGGGTTTCAACACGGATCGGCTCTGCCACACGGAACAGCATCAGGACAAGCACTCGGTTAGCAGAGCACCTCTCCTCTGTCAGCCAGGGACGCGTGGAGTCTTGGGATAGAGGGGTTTAAAGCACCCAGCGAACCCATAGCACATTGTCTGTTCCGCCGTGGTGTTTATACACCAGACCCCATTCTAAACCCTCCTGCAACAGCTGCTGAGGCACGGCCCGCTCCCAAAGCTGCCCAGTGTGGGGTGTGCAGCCTGGCCCAACCAACAGGCACAGTTTTGGGGTCACTGTTGCTTTCCAGCTCCAAGGGCAGTGTTTGCAGCTCACGGTGATGCACGGAGCTGGCGCTGCTTTCCATTCAATGCCGAACTGACAGGGTTTGGCCATCTCCCAGCCTCCTCTCCATCTCCTGAAGCACTGATGAATCCTCAGAACAGGGGTTTGGCCGGCTCTTTGTGCCAACCCGTTTTCGCAGCGCTCCTGGCCCTCCCCTCTGCTCAGCTCCTTGGGATCCCGATGTATTCCAGTGCCCTGCTCTGTTCCGCATGGCTGCTCAATGAGCCTCCACAGGAGCTCAGTGCGGTCCTGGGCTGCTCACAAGCGCTGGCTTCATTCCTGCTGCCCTTCGTTATGCCTCACTAACAGCCTGGGCTTGGGTCCTTTGCTTTGCTGCTTGGACAGGCCAAGCACAGCAGCCTTGGATGGAAACTCATCTGTGATGGACACATGGGAGCCAAGGCTTCACCTGTTGGCTTCTTATGGGCAGGGAGAGACACACACAGCCCCCTTGAGCATAAAAGTCAGGAGGCGAGCACCAATCACTGCTCCCTGTCGCCAGCATCCCCACGTCCCTCACAGGGCTCCTGCAGGGCTGGGGCTGCAACAGCCCTCCAGGATGGCACCACAGGGAGCCCATTGGGATGCAGGGAGCCCAGCCCAG
Organism: Agapornis roseicollis; assembly: GCA_002631895.1. Taxonomy (NCBI): domain Eukaryota; kingdom Metazoa; phylum Chordata; class Aves; order Psittaciformes; family Psittacidae; genus Agapornis; species Agapornis roseicollis. Next base: position 20,068 of record NDXB01015944.1, read on the forward strand.
CCATGCCCAAGCAGCCCCCGATTGCCAGGGCTGGAAACATCTCAGCCATGCTGCCTGTCACTGCTGCCTCCCATCCAGGGCCTCAGAGGAGAGCAAGCAGGGTCCCAGGGCCCCTTCTCCCAGTGCCACGCAGGCACTTGTCAGAGCTAGGCACTGGTGACACTGTTATTATACATGGCCTCAAAGCCCATTCAAGGCACTGGAAGATGAATTATGTTTCATTTATATCAAAGAAGCAATCTCGGAGCCCATTTGTGATCAAATTTGCTGTCAGAGAAACTTTGCTTTATCTCATTACATCTGATATCTTTTGGCTTCTTGTCCTTGAGACTATTAAAGTTTAATGTCAAATTCGAGATGAAATGGAATCATTGCTGTATCATCTCATCAGGACCCCGTGCACCCCGTCCATCCTCACAGTCCTGACAACTCATTGTCCTGTGGCAGCTGGGGGAGAGGAGGATGAGGGCAGGAAGGCTTCCACCCCACGTGCTGGAGCCAGGGCTGGAAGGGGGGGACCCTGGCCCTGCCAGCCCAGTGTGGGGCAGAGGATGCCACCACTCCTTGTGCTGGTCACACTGGGAACACCTGAGCTCCACACCCAGCCTGGAGACCATCAAACCTGCTGCACTTTGGTCCTTCAGAGACCAAACCGGGCCCGCAGCACAACAAGGAGGTTGGAGCCCAGCCCCAGGCTGGAAACAGCCCCCTCGGAGGCGAAACGTCCTTTCCAAACCATTTAGTCCTTGCACAGACTCAATGCCTTCGATGGACGGCTTTAGCGGGCTCCCAAGAGGCTTCCCTGAGCTAGCTCACACAACCTCCCAGGTACGGAAGGGTCTGCCTGGCCCACATTCAAGCTGATCCACAAAGGCATCCGAAGCCGGATGTGCCACCATTCCCTAGCTCTGTCTTCCCACCTCCCCAAGCAGACCACGGGGTTCCTGCCACCGCTGAGAGGGAAGGCGCAGCAGCAGAGCACGGTGCAGAGGCAGCACGGACCCCATCTGCAGAGGGAAGGCAGCGGCAGAAGCAGGCAGCAGCTCCCCATCGCCTCAGACGCGCACCCCGCAGCTCCGCAGCATGGGGACACCAGCTCAGGGCAGAGGACTGGAAGAAGAGGCAGTGTTTCCCCAGGTAATCTGCCTTTGAAAAGGAGTTATTATCCATCACTGGAGAAGAAAGGGGAAAAAACAAAGGGAACCTTTCCAGCAGAGTCACTGGCACAGTCCCTCTGCGGTGTCAAAGCCCACTGCAAAAGCAGAGAGACGGAAAGGGACGAGTTCTCCAGGTACCCTCTCGTTTTCAGGTGCCCAACCTTCGACTCTCTGGCTGGGGTTTTCAAAGCAGCTGAGGGATGCAGAGGCACAATTCCTGCCTCATTGCAAAAGTCTCAAGGAGTTCAGTCTCTGCACATTAACAAAGGGAAGGTGATGAGGTGACTTGATCAAAGTCTTTAAATACCCACACAGAGAACAAAAAACACTGATAATAGAGGGCTCTTCAGTCTAACAACAAAGGCAGAAAAAACCCAGTGCTGGAAGCACGAGCCAGACAAGCACAGACCAGACATCAGGTGCTGCCTTTCCAGCAAGGGCAATTAAACACAGGGAACATCCAAAAGGAATCCCAGCATCCAGACAAGTGTAGCCGCACCGGGTTGCTTGGGTGAGCCATCTCCCTGCTAAAGGACAAGCGGGGCAGGGAAGCTCTCCAGTCCCTGCTGCATGGGATGGACAGCCCGAGCAGTCCTTCCCCGGCTGTGGGAGCTATGGGGACAGGCTGCTGACATGCCCTGGGTAAATAAACCACGGCACCTCTGTCCACACAGCTTCAAGGGATGATGGAAGCCACGCTAAAAGCTGAGCTAGCCAGGGCAAAACAAGTCTCTGCATGGCTGGGAAGTGACCAGGATCCCGATGCCCCGACAGCTCCCGCATGCCCCTCGATTCCCAGCCTCTGTGCAGAGCTTCCTGCCAGGATGACTCCCTGTGAGCGGTCATTTTGGGTATCCAACCACTCCTGGACCACTCTGCAGGTGCTGCCATAGGCAGGAGCGTGTCCAAGGCGGGGAGCCACAGCCCCGCTTCATTGGAGCGACTGCAGCTGCATGCTCGTGGAGGTGTGTTTAAACCATCACAAGCAGTGAGAGGGTACACAGTGAACGTAGCTGCGGTCCTGAGCGAGGCTTTGCCTTCCAAGAGGCAGCTGAGAGAAGCACAAGCACATCCTACTCCATTCGTGTCAGTGAGTTAGCAGACAGTAAGCGATCTGAGCCACGGGAAGCAGCTCCCCGAGGGAAGCATCACAGCAGCATCACGCCCGATCGATGCACCCTGTTTGAGGAGACGGACCCTATGCGCACCCAACACGCAGCCCGGTAAACCCAGTCCCATCAGGCACACGCAGACCTGGCCCTTCATCTGCAGCACTGCCTCGTCTCCCGTGGGATTACTGCAGGATCCAACGCCCAGGCCAAAAGCTGCCAGGGATAAACACAAACCCCTTTCTTCAAAGCTCAAGCAGCTTTTCCAGCCTGGGCTAAACCTCTGGCATCAATAGCCGCTAAACACATCATCATCCACACTTAAAGGAATCAACAGCAGCCTTCATTAGGGCACCCAGGCAGGGGCCAGGGCTTTGCCTTTGTGCTTTGCTGGTTTTAATAGGTTAGCTATGGCACTTGGAGAAGGAAAGAACTCGGAGCCCAAAGCCCCCAGCTCAATTGTCAGTTATTGCTGGCAGTTTATCAGCATTAACTGATTAGGCTCAGGATGATGGATTCCCCTGCCTGCGCCTGGTGCGTGGCGGAGGGAAAACCTCCTTCGCCTCGGTTTTCCCTGTCACGGAGCAGTAATTGCTGTCTCTTAACTCTCCCCCACCGCAGCCTCCGGGAGCAGCCGCTTTTGTTTGCGTCCTCCCGCAATCACAGACAATAATAATAGAATAAGACTGGAATGAGAGGGAAGCTCAGCCCCAGCAGAATTTAATTGATGAGGATTTCACCTCGGAATCTAAACCCTTTTAATTTCCTGGTGTTTCACAGAGCTGAGTTATGAAATGACAGCTGGCCGATTGCAGACCTCTCCTTTGCTCTGTGAGACTTCCAGTTCCTCCCTCCCCTCCAAACACCCGCTCTTGCCTTCGGACTGATGGAAAAGGGGCAATGTTGCTGCTGACTATCCCTGGAACCCCTTCCACCCATTGGGGAAAGGAGGCAGAGGGGAAGAAAAGCTGGGCAGCTCCAGCTACTGGCTCCCAGCTGTAACTGGCGACCGCAGCTCCCTGCAGCAACATGCCCATGGGATCCAGCTCCAGCCTCTGCATCCCAGAGGCACCTCTAGAGCAGGAGCAGCAGCCCTCTGGCTCTGCTCTTGCAGAAGCCCTGTAAATGGCCTTTCAAGGGGCTGTCATAGATTTGGAGAACCAAAGCTGCCATGTGAGGGCAACAACACAGGAGCACCTGTACTCATCACCTCCCCTGAGGGCTGAGCATCCTTGTACAGCTCACCCACAGGGCTCGCAGCCACCGGCTTCAAACAGGCTTGAAACCACTTGACACAGCCCAACGGACGTGAGGTGCATCATTCCTGGAATCTATTCCAGGAAAACTTCAAGCGAGCCTGTTCCTCAGGGCCCTAATAAAGGTTTTTGTGCATTAAACTCTTCCTTGTTCTATTTCATTTGTGGTGGCGATTTTGCTCCAAGTGAATCCTTGCCTGCTTGGAAGAGATTTAAAGGCAGCCGTGATGCTATGCACAGCCTCAGAAGCCTCTCCCACGCTGTCTGGTCCATTCTGGGGTTCACATCTCCTTCCCCAGCTCTCCCAAAACCCAGGCCCAACTAAGCAGCTAATGTAGGCAATGAAACCAAATGGGGGTTGACAACTGCTGCTCTGGAGGAGCCTGGCAGCCAGCACACACCGTTATCTCCAGTGCCTTCCAGTGGGGTTCATTACAGAGCTTTCCTCCTCCCTGGTTTGTGATTTCTAGGGCTCAGTGGGGCAATGAAGCCCTTTGCAGAATGTCACCTAAAGAAAAACCCAGGCCACCACCAGAGCCTGGGGAAAGAAATAAATAAGGGCCGAGTGATGAATTTTGGCTGTCTCGGGAAGACAGACCAGCATTGCTTATCAGCCCCGATTGGAGCAGATAGCTCCTCGGAAAACAGGCACTGGGCTTGCGGTAATACATGAAAGCAATAAAGCAAAGTGCCTCCTCTGAGCTGGAATTAAGCACTGCAGCCCCAGCTGGAGCCGATCCCCCACCCAAGGGGCTGCAGGGGGCTCTGGGGAGGGATGCAGGGGCCGGAGCATCCACGGAGGAGGAGGACGCGCGGGTACCAGCCCACAAAGCCTTTGCCAGCTGCAAAGGCTGCTCCTGCCACCACCTGAGATCTCGGTGAAGAGCAGGAGGCAGCCGAGGGCTGCCACAACCCTGACAAACAGCCCTCGAGCAGCTTCTCCTTAAAGAGGTGTCTATTTAACCCAATTTCCATCACAAGCTGCTGCTTTGCATTTCTTGAGGCTTTATTAAAACTGATTTTCTATTTGCACTATACAAGCTGATCTGATTACATTTCCATTTTCCCCCTGAAGAGAAGGGTCTTGCTCTCCTAAGACAAAATGGAGATTGGGCTCAGCCTCCCACCTCCTGCTCAAGGGCTCTTCTGCCAGGGGACCACAGATGAGGACCAGAGTTGGAGCTGCAAGGAGCTCTGCTCTGCAGCATCCTGCATCTGTTTCCATGGGGACAAGGAGGCAGCAACTCAGCAGGCCTGATCCTGCTTTTCCCTGTATAAATATCAGCCAGGAGCCATGCAGCAACACAAAGGGATGAATCCAGGCAGGAGCCTGCTGGGAGTCCCGCAGCGAGGCAGGGATACCCGGCCTCTTTGGGCAGGCAGGAGCAGCAGCACCCCTGTACCCGTGGGCTCACCCCCCCCCCCCCCCCCGCGACGGCCCCCCGGGCCCCCCCCCCCCCCC
>NDXB01015944.1:38164-67510 GCA_002631895.1 Agapornis roseicollis
CCCCCCGCTCCCGCCCCCCGCAATCACTTTTCAGGCTGCAACAACTGAAAGATCACGCAGAAACGGTGACAGGGTTACATCTCTGTCGTTGTTTGAGGTGATGGCGTGTGCAACGGGGAGCTCTGGCTCAGGGCAGCACCTCCAGTGATGGGGACGGGCAGAGACGCACAGGGGGGCTCAGGGGGAAGGTGCGGGAGAACCGGGAAAGGCAATGAGAAACACACCCCAAATGGTGAACGGCATCGGGAAATCCCGCTGGGAGCTCAGGAGAGGAGAGGGAAGCAGTTTGTGTAACCTTGGAGACAGAGACGAGGAGCCTGAAGCGAAGGGAGCGCCGTGCCAGGCGGCTCGGCAGCGGTGTAGGCACCCGGATGGGCAGTACCACAGAAGGGATGGCAAGGAGGGAGCTCCCGAAGCTGCCCCGCAATGAGGGTGAGAGGGACACAGCCCACAGAGGGTCCGGAGGAGCGTGAAGGGGGTCTGTGGAAAACCCATTTAGTGGGTAGGGAGCAGAGGGTGAGGCAGAAGAAAAAGGAGGTGGGAGAATAAAGGGAGCGAAGAGGAGAGGAGAGAAGAGGAAAGATCAGATATGAAACACGGCAGAGCAAGGACAAGAGCTGTAAAGAGGCAGCACCAAGACCCCAGCCGCCACCACACAGCCACAGTCGTGTCTCCTTAAGCACCGTATCTGATTTGATAAATCCCAGCCATCACCGCACGGCTTCTGCAGGGGCAGCGATGGCTGCAGGGCCCTCCGAACCTGGGCTGGCTCCTTCTTGCCTTCCTTTCCATCCAGCCCATCCCACTCGTCCTTTGCTGTGCTTGGCACAAACCCCTTTGCGTAAACCACCAGGTTCCCTCCTGCCTGGCCACAAACCCAGCGAGGGACCCCTTCACTGAGTCACTCCTAGGGGCCCAGCCGCGGTGCGCCCGCTGCTGATGCACACACCAGAGAGACCAAGGGCTGAGGGGGCTAGAAAACAGGGAACACCAGATAGGATACACCCATCACTTGTGGGAGAGATCCATGTTCCTCTGTATTCACTCAGGGTAGAGCTGTTTCACCCAATCCGCAAGCTCAGGAACGCCCTGGGAGCAAGCAGTGGCCTTGCCATGCCAGGCTAATGAAGGCGTGCAGTGAGGCAGTGCCCGGTCCCCCCTCGCAAGCACCAGGGCAGCACAAGGAGTGATGCCCGTGTGATGGGCAGGCGACAGCGCTGGGAACAGGCTCCGGGAGCAGTGCCACCTCCTGCCTCATACCTGTGAGCGGGGCTGGTGATGGCCACTGTGCCCTCCTGGGCTCTGGAGCTCCAGCCACACCTCCCCTGCAAGGGACAACTCAGTTAACAGAGGGCATCGAAGAGCCCACAAATAGCTCTCTATCTTAATTACGCACAACACTGATGAGCTCACCAACTCCATCCAATTAGTCTGCAGAGCTCAACGGCCTGGCCCTTTGTCTCAAATAATGTTCTATGTGACACTATTATCCCTTTGGATATGACCCCTTTGCTGATGTGACTTGTCAGCAGGGCACAGCACTGCCGCATCCTCCCATGGCACACACACACACCGGCCACCGGCACCCCCATGGGCCTCTCGCCCCCAGGGATGCCAGGCTCAGGGAGCAGCCCCATGCATCCCCTCTGCCCTTATAGGGGCCCTCTGGGCTGGGCAGGGTGGAGATTCAAGCCGTTGTCCCCCCGCCTTTAACACAAGGCCCCCAAAATGCCATCGGGTGCTGGTGAGGGGAGCGCCGGTGCTGCAGCCACCGCCTCCTGCGCCCAGGCAGCGCTTCCAGGAAGCTGCCCTCGCCCGCTCCCGGAGCAGGAATCAATGCAATCCCCTAAAAGCTCATAACTCGGAGGTAATTATAAGAAGCATCAATTACCCGGCGATGCGGGCTTCATGAATTCAGTGCATTTGCATAGTGATCAATTCAGGCAGGTCCTCTCCGGGTCCCTGGAGGAAGTTAGGACATTGTTCTGCGCGCTATTGATTTTACAATGTAAAACCAAAGCGCGCTCTCCTCTCATTCAGAGCTGCTCATTCAGCCATATTAACTTTCAGATCATTTATTTTTGTATGTCTTTCAACTCTGTTTGTTGCTATCACACAAATGCAGGGTATTACATTGTAGGGAATAATTGAATCAATACAGTCATGGTACTCTGGGTCTCACAGGCTCGCAGGCGCGCGCGAGCTGGCGGGAGCCCATGAGCAGCCTGAGAGGGGGGTTTTAACCTTTCCTGTTATTAAAACACTTGCCTGGCCATGTATTAACTTTCTGCACCGTGTACCCGCTGCTGTTTCACCTGGTGCGGTGCAGGAGATGCCAGCACCAAGATGAATAAGCAGAGAGGCCAATTGGGTGCTCTCCGGGCATCCCCGCATCCTTACAGGGATGTGGTGGGGCTCCTTCTCAGCTCTCCTTCCCGCTCTGTCCTTCTTGGTGGCCACATGCAAATGGGGCCGAGAGGAAGAAGCCCCTTCAAATGAAAGGCTGCCACATCAAGGAAGAATCCTCCTTCAGATTCAAACGGCTCTGAAAAGAGACAGGTTTTAATTCTGCTTCCCCTCCCACTGGGATATTAGACAGCTAAACAGCAGCGCGCCTGTTTCCTTCAGATAACCGGCTCCCAAAGAGCACCGTAATTGTCCCCGGCCCCTCTGCGGCGCCGCGCAGAGCAGGTCATTTACAGCCCCGCACACGCAGCCAAACACAAACCCATTTCCAAGGGAAATGTCTATTCTTATCTGGGCTCTGCAAGAGGGGCGCGAGCGGTCCCTGTTAATTGAGGCTTTGATGGTTGTTGGAGGAGGCTTCAAATCCGCGCTGCAAAAGGCTGGGGCGCTGCATCGCGCCTGTACCCGTCACAGCGGGCGCTGCCGGGCTCAGGGAGCAGCACCCACACAGAGAAGGGAAGATGCCCACGAGCACCCCCAGGGTGATGGAAGGTGCCGTGGAGCAGGCTGCCCGCGACACTGGACCCGTGGTACCCAGCGCCGCCGCGGGCGCTCCCCAGTGCTGCAGCGCCTCGTAAGCGCGCTGGCTCGCCGGCTGCAATATCCTCCAGCAAATCAAGCAGCCCCTTCTTGGGATGTTTTCAATCTGCTTTATGTTGATTTTAATTAAAGACTTTGAAACTGAACAAACAGTTCGTAGCAGGTGGCCACACAAGTGTGAAATAAGCAAACTGTTCTATCTGCCACAAACTCCACCAGTAAATTCCTTCGAGTTAATCCCAGCCTCTGAGAGGCTGCGGCGCTGTCTAAACGCTGTGCAAACCGGCCTCGGGCCTTCTCCAAATATTTGCCTTCATCCCTGCACCACAAGCGGGATGTCAAGTACCAGCGTCAGCGGGGTGCTGCCCCCTTGCCTTTGCTCCATCCCATGAGGGAAAGAGGGTGGATTTCCTGCTGGCACCTTTGCTCCATCCCATGAGGGAAAGAGGGTGGATTTCCTGCTGGCAATAACTGCACCCCGGATTCGGGAGCAGCTCCTGCCACTGGCATTAACCCTGCACCCACCCTTACCCTCCCCCTCCTCAGGGTAGCGCATCCCACCCGTGCATCCCTGCTCTGCTCGAGGACCGTCCCCCACATCACCTTGACAGTACCGAGGCAGTGAAGGGTCCTTGCCCAGGTAACAGGCTCTGCATATTGATGGTCCCTGGGGAAGGCAGAAACACAGATGCCCACAAGCTTTTCTTCTTGCAAGGCTGCGCCAGAGATAGCTCATGGAAGGAAAAGAAGCACAAAGAAGAAACCCAGGCACATGTTCCTCTTCATCTCACACCCTGCCCTCTGTCAGGAATCCTACCAGCATCTTTAGGACGGGGACCTCGTGCCCTCGCACTTTGCCCATGTGCTCCCTGATGCTCAAGACGCTGATGCCAACAGCCTGAAGCCCTCTGCTTCCTATGCAGGGAGGCTTTGGGGTGCTCATCCTTTCCCCTCCTCCACTGTCCCTCCAGCCTCAGCATGAGGGGAGCAGGCAGAGGTGGAGAGCACTCACCTGGGTGCCATGGAAAGCTGGCAGCTCCCACCACATCCCAACCACAGAGCCATGGAGCAGGAAGCGATCAGCTCCCTGCTCCCTCCTTTCAGCAGGAGAGACAATTGGCCACCAGCTCCGTTTCCCCCTGCAGCATTCTCGGCATGTTCATCCCATCTCTCCTGCCTGCCCCCCTCCAGTGACCCCAGCCAGGGCACCAGAGCCATGCTCCCAGTCAGCTGGTGCCCTCGGGAGCATCGCTACAACACGTTCTCTTTTCCTTGGATTACCGTTGGGGTTCTTCTCCTCCTCTCCATAAATACGGATGCGCAGCTGCTGCTGGGGAGAGTCAATGCAAACAAAAAGGGGCAGGCTGTGAGCCCCCTGCTTCCTCCTGGGCTGCTTCCATCCGGGATTCAGGTGGGTTGGAGGTGGAGCAGGATTGGCCTCCCCGGACGCCGTGCTCAGGTGTGTGCAGACATGAAACAAAGCAACACTGACAAAGGCAAAGGGAAGAGCCCAGCGTGCAACTGGGAAGCAGGCAGCCACCCTGCGCCCAGCTCCGGGAGGAGGCATCGCCATGAAACAGCTTTAACACCTTCCCCAAAGGCCTCACCCAGTGCCTCGTCCCAACAGCTCCTCCAGCCCTTTAAAGGCGAGGATGTGCTCTATTCCATACGTTAATCTCCTCATCACCAAATTAATTTCCATCTCAGTTACAGCACGTTCAGACCCTATTAGCAAATCATGTCCTAGCTGCTTAGCAACTTTTGTTGTGAGAATCCTATTAGATCATGTTTCAAAGCGGCGGAGATGGAACAGCTATTATCTTAGTAAGTTAAACATTAAAGGCACTATAGTGGAGACAGGACTGCTCCCGCTGCTCAGAGCATGGCAGGGACCCCAACCTGCACCCTGAGCATCCCATCGCACCCAGGCAGGGCCGCAGGGTGGCACGGAGCTGCTGCACTCCTCCGGGCTGGTGACGGCAGTGACACACCGGGTGAGCTGTGTCGTGCCTGGATGCACACACATTCTGATAAGGAAGAATAATAACTTGTCAAAGATATATATGATATGTGTTTTCTTTGCAGACACAATATATATTGGGATAATTCATCAACGGACTCGCCTGGCACTGGCCAGAAGAGAGAAAGAATCGCAGTAAGGAGAAGCTAAGGCAGAACCCCCTGGCTTCTTACTGCACCAAGCCATAAAGCCGTCTCAACGGGGGTAAAGCAAAGCGGCTTCCCTCCGGCCCCAGTGGAAGCGGGTCTGCAAGGAGCAGTGCTGGGCCCTATTTCTATATGCTACAAACAGGGGTGAGTGTTGATGAAGGTCCAAGGTGAGAGCGGAGCAGAGAAGGGGCAGGAGGTGCCACCAGGGCCATTCCCATGTGCAGCCCCATCCCATGGCCCTGTGCAGAGCTGCAAGGCAAGGACCCGCTCCCGAAGCGGTAAATGAGGATCCATGTTCTGGGTAATTTCATGCTGCAGGAACACGCAGCCCAATCCCATCCCCAGCGAGGGGAACAAGTGCATCGCTGCTTGTCCCCTCTCCTTCCTTCCCCTCCTTCCCGCCTGCGTTCGATGCCGCTCCGTGTGGCACCGTCAAACGATCTCGGGATATTTCAGCTCCCATAAAATATTTGTGTTCCAAGGCAAGGAAGGAAATTCGTTGCTTCTAAGCCGTGCAAACGCATCCCTCCTCCCAGCTGGATCCCTGGCAGCGGAGCAGGTACCTGGCTGCTGCTCCAGGTACCACAGCCGAGCATCACCGGGAAGGGAAGGTCCATGGGGCCAGCGCGGCAGGAGCAAGGGGAGGCCGAGGCACGGCTGCCTCCGTCCGACTGGAGATGAATTGAGCGCTGCCATTGAAATGGCACCAGGCAAATTATCAAGCGAAGGTAAACCACTTCCGCACGTCAAAAGCAAAGGCAATCAGTCCCAGGCATGTCCCCCTAGGAAATTATGTGGAGTAATTAATCAAAAGGCTAATGAGAAATGTGTTTTCTTCCCCAGCTTAACACCACATCATATTCTTATTAGCCAAGGTTATTACAATAGTAATCATGCATGCTCCGAGTTCAGATTGGGTTTTTTTGCTCCACTGCCACCAATTTAGAAAGCCATTAATGGGAAAGATAAACCCCGATACACAAAGCAGCCCTTTGTGCCTGGGCCCCCAGCGGGCACCCGCCACCATCTGTGTGCTGTCGCCCAATTATAGCCAGGAGTGCTGGCCACGGCGGGACCTGCAGCCACACGACGCGTGGAGCCCATTCCCGGGCTGGGAATGAAGCCCTGGATGCCAGGAGAAGCTGTGGATGTGGACAGAGATGGGAAGCACACGGTCTGTGAGTGCTGCGGTCTCGCTGTCTCAGCACATCTGGCCCCGCTGCACAGATGCTGGAAGTGGGACCTGCGTTGTTCCACGGATCAGGCTGTGAGTGGGTGATGTATTGGGAGTGATGGGTCCCCCCCTGCACCATCTGCCCATCCTGCAGCCCCAAAGTGCACAGTCAGCAGCGCGGTGAAGGGAAAGCATCTCGGCGTGCTATTCAGCATTAAATAACCCAGCCCCCTACAGAGAAAGAGAGGGGAGAGAAGAATGACTCTGACAAAAACTATAAAGATTTCCTATGCCATGTTAAAAGTGCATTGACCTGATCAGCTCGCTGGAGGGATGCTGAGCCAGAGCGGAGCAGGGAGAGCCAGGCTCGCAGCGACAGCAGAGCACAGAGGACTTCAGTGCGGGAGCGACCTCGCACCTTCCCTTCACAGCTCCACCAGCCCCAGCCCTTGGGGCTCCAAGTGCGAGGAGCAAAGGGTCGGAGCCCCCCTCCTGCCCACCCAGGGGACCCCACTGATGCTCTGCACCGCATCGCTGGTCCCTCTGCGTCCCCGGGACGCGCTGGAGAAGGCAGCAGGAGCTCTGCAGGGTGTTTGGCAGCTCCCCTTTGATGTGTGGATTAATGAGAACTGACACCGCTGGAGCCGAGCCTTCAGAAGCCCAAAGGCAGGGCCTGGGGCGAGACTGGAGGGGACGAGGCTCTCTGTGGGCTCCCTTTGATTGCTCCGTGCTTAAGCTCCAACGAGAGGCGAGGCAGCAGCGCCGGGCTGGAGCCGCGGCTCTGCTTGGAGCTGGTTGGCTTCAGCTTGTGCTGTGGCACCACCGAGAGCCCCAGCGGGTCCCATGGAGCACCAGCACTGCGGGTGGCTCTGCCAAGGCAGCCCTAGCCCATCGCGCAAGCCCCAGCATCCCAGCAAGGGGCAGGGTCTGAGGCACTGGGACACCCAATGCTGCTTCCATGCTTGTGGCCGGCTTCCTCCTGTTGCTACCTGACCATGGCGCTCGCCTGAGCGGCCTTGGCTGGGAGAGGGATGCAGCGTCCCCATGTCCCCTGCCTGGGACTGGGCTCTTCTCCTCTAGGTAGGAAACTTCACGGCACTTGGGCAGGATGGATTTGACACAGCACTGGCCCTGCTCTGCTCGCTCGAGCACACCTGGAGACAAACAACAACATCACCATCAACGTGCCCCAAGGAGGAGGCTGACACAAAGTCCTTCCTAACCTGCTATTGGAATAACCGCCAGGCACAGCGCTCCCTGGCATCTCAAGGCAGGAGCACAAGGAGCACAGCCGGGGCAGGGAGCTCTGCTCTGCTCACAAGGAGCAGGACAAGGAAAGTTGCACTGTGAGCAGCAGCCAAGAGGTTCTATTCCCCACCTTGCAGTTGCAGGGGGGGGTCCCTGCTGCAGCCTGTGCTCCCTGCGTCCCCATCAGTCAATGTCCCCATGAGAAAGGGGCCCTTGGGGGACCGCAGTGGGGTGTTTGCCCTGCACCCACCACCCAAAGTGGTGGCACTGCAGAGCCTGGGTGCCTGCAGCTCTCTGCACCGGGCCCTCAAAGAAGAAATCTATTAGCTGGTAATTACCTGCAGGCTGGAACACTCCAGTTTTATGAGGGCGATAAAGCACTCCACAATTATCAGCTGTAATTCCTGCTGTAGGGTGTTTACTCTTGGAGCAACACCTGATCTATGGCTGCAGCAGCCCGGGCTGAGGTGCCAGGCAGGCAGAGATCCTGCACACGCGCTGCCCAGGCTGGAGGCTGCCGCATCCCTGCTAGACCGATGGAGTTCCCGCTTCCGAAGCGCCTCCAAAAGGAATATGGGTGCACATCTGCTGGTGTAACCAACGGTTAGAGATCGGATTAAGTTACCCCAGAACTGGGTCCATACCAGCTACCCTGGCCGAGGCCTGGGGGACCTTTCATTGCCTGCAAAAGGAAATGCTGCAGACTTAACTCTTCACCAGTGTTGCGCAGACCAAGTCCTCCACAGCCTCCTCATGGAGAGGATGAGCAGCCGCTCCCCAGGACGCCCAGGAACCCCCTCTCCATATACATGGACCCAGCCCTACCCCTGAGGCAGCGGCAGGAGCCATGGGACACAGGGAAAGTGAGGCACGGGGAGCTTCCAGCACCCTGCATGTGGAAGAGTCCCCACACCTTGAGCGCCGTTCCTGGGTGCCCGGCTCTAATCCCCAGATTACCCATCTCAGCCATGTTTATCTCCATCCAGGCTGCCTTTCAATTTGATTATTTATCTCCCATTTAGCCTTTGACAGATCAAAGGCTCGGCGGAGGGAAGCGGAGCCGGGCTGCGCATGGAAATGAGCCTTGATACATAATTAATTAACATAAACCAGTTTCATTAGGAGGTGGTGTTACATCCCTGTTTGTCTTCAGCATTTAAGCTGTGTTAGGAGCGGGAGGAGAAAGGCAGCTCTCTGGGGAGCCGTGGCCCTGGCACGGCCCATGCCAGTGGCCAGGCTCAGCTCCCGCATCCTCTCCGGGATGGACCGGAGCGCATCCCCTCTTCCCTAATCGCCTGCAATGTCTCCTAGCCTTGATTATTAATCTGTTTTCAATTCTATTAAGAGATAGCCAGGAGAAAGAGTATCAATTTTAGATTAACAAGGTTATTAGCACTTAATTATGTGAGGTGTCTTTGTAATTGAAAAGGAAAAGAGGAAGCACCATAAATATCCCCAGCCCCTGAGCTCCTGGGGGTTTGCGGGTGGCTCTTTCTTCACGAGGCTCTGGAACCATAAATATTAAACATCTCGTGAAACAGATTACAAGGCAGAGAGAGGATGCCCTCTGGATATTCCGGCGTGGAATGCTCTTGCATTAACAAATATTCATTAACTGGGATCTGCAAAGTTATTTCCACCAAGACACGGCAAATGAGCAGGAGAGAGAGGTTGTTGGGGAAAAAAGGGAGTCTAGAGTAAATATTATTAGTAATTTTTATCTCTGTGTGTCCCTAATTATGGAATAATTAGGGAAAGCGCACATATGCATATACAATCACTAACCTGTCACTCTCGGGATAGTCATACCAGGCGTGCGGCAGGATGGAGGCAGCGGGAGAAGCGATCCTCTTCCAAAATGAACTGGGGGGCCTGTACCCTGGGGTACCCCACCACAGCCCCAGCTCCGTGCTTCGCGGGACGCAGACACCAGGCCCTTCTGAGCACCCGCGACTGGGATTGCTGCTGGCTGGGGAGAGATTAATGTGACAAATCCGGGGCTCTTTTGAATTACAAGCTAAGAGGAGATACCTCAGCAACACCAGCTTGCATTGCCCGGGCCCACTCTGCTGGAGCCATTCAACAAGAAGGTCAGGAGCTCTGCTCACCCTCACCAGGACAGGCAGAGTTGTTGGAAGCACCAGCTGAGCCCAGCAGCCCTTCTCCCTCATGCCTCCATCCCTGCATCCCTCCCTCCGGCCAGCCCCGCGGGCAGGGTCCCGGGGTCCAGCGGCGTCACGCACCCGCCTTAAGCTCTTAATCTGAACTAAACACATTACCCATGAGCTCATCAACAAAAATCTAATTATGATGTGTGAGGCCAGGCTTAATTGCTTGTCCTTGACACGAATAATGCACCCCGTAAGCCTATTAGCTGCTGTAAGCCCGTTATTATTATTATCGTGCTCACTGTCAAAAGTATGGAACAGGCGAAGAGGGGAAAGCAGCGGCGTGCAATTAGCAGCAAATGCCAAAGCAGCGCGGAGGGAGCGGGAGCCACCCGTCATTAGCAGGTGCTTTCTGGGGCTGGTCAAGGGTGAAGCCACACCGGGACGCTGGTGCCAGCAGGGATGCGCCGGGTACCGGAGGGACACAGCAGGGCTGCAGCATCCTGGCTCCTCCACGGAGACCAACCCCAAACCCGCCTTCCCCACGGAGTTCCAAGCAGCTGATCCCAGGAACGAAGCCATGGGGCTGCAGGATCCGGAGGGGCTCGCAGCCTCCTCCCGCCCTTATCACCACTCACAGGATGTTTACAGGAATTTCTAATTTGTGCAATTATTAATCATTTCTCTATCGGCCTCATTTGCATAATAATTACTGTGCTCGGTGAATGACAGAGCCCCAAATTCAATTAAGATTCTCGTGTGCAGTTTCTGTGCTTACAGCTAATCACAGCCACTGCTCGGTGCCAGGACCGGGGCTCCTGCCCCTCCACAGGCACCAATAAAGGGATTGTGGCAGGTGCTGCGTCTCCATCACCCCTCTCATCCCAGAGTATTTCCCAACAGCTCTGCTGCCAACAGTGGTCGGATGCCTCTTCCACTTCTGCATCACCTAAGCTCTCCCATGCTCTTATTGCACAGAGAAAGAGCTTAGTAGGAAGCAACTCAAGAGACCTGCCCTACAAGAGCAGCGCATTCACACCCAAGCAGGACAGGCAGGAAGGCACAAGCTCTACCCAGGGAAGCACCTCTCCCACTAAGGTGAATTCAGGAAGTCCACAGTATTGTTCTACCTCTGAGAAGCAGTGGCTCTTGGGGTGCCCTGTTTGGCTGGTGCCCTGCGGCACTGCAGTCACACACAGCCCCTGCACCAACAGGCTGACCATCACTGACTCCCCTCGTCCCTCCTCGTGGAAGAAACACCGCCAAGATCGAGTACAAAAAAAAGCAAGCTCTTGTTTCCGAGCGCACACACAGGTTCCAGGACTGCTAGAAAGGGAACACAGTGAATAAAAACCAGGGAATGAAGCCCCAAGATCATCCAGCTCCAGGGAAGACTGGTCAGGGGAACACCCTCTGCATGTTTGCTTCCACAGGAAACTGCCCCCCCCCCCCCAAAGAGCACCGAAAAAGCCCGGGAAGAACCGGCTTGGCAGTANGATCATCCAGCTCCAGGGAAGACTGGTCAGGGGAACACCCTCTGCATGTTTGCTTCCACAGGAAACTGCCCCCCCCCCCCCAAAGAGTGCTGGAAGAGACTGGAGAGGACCAGCTCTGCAGCATCCACGTGTTCCAAATGCCTCCAGCATGAAGAACAACCTGAGATTTAGGACACCTGAAGGCTCGTGAACCGCCCTCAGAGGACAAAGCATTTGGCATCAAACACCCAGAAAACAAATCAGTTTGTAGTTTGTTAGAAGACAAACAAATGGCAAACAACCAGTCTCATGGGGAGCCGCAGCGAGGGGAGCTGCTCCTGCACCTCCACCACTGCGCTGCCCCGAGTCCCCGCTCCTCAGGCTGACGGGGAAACCCTCTTTCGGCAGCTCTCCTCCATTCAGCCTCTCCTCCCGGAACGGGATCCACTGGGACGCTGAGCGCCGAGGACAGGGCTTGGTCCAGGCGGAGTGAGCTGCTCCTCGCAGCTCTGGCCAGGCAGCAGCCAGGAGTGGTGCTGTGCGTGGTCTACACGTCCTCATGGTGCTGACCTACATGTCCTCAACGCTCCACTTGTAGGCGAGCTCCTGAACCGCCTTCTTGTTGGCTATCCTGGCAAAGCGCTGCTGCTCGAAGCCGTTGGACCTGCAAACACCACCAAGAACACCGTGGGCTGCTGGGCAGGAGCTTCTCCGAAGCAATCAAACTTGGAGGCATCCAGAGCTTCCTGCTATACTTTTACTGTGGCTCAGCCTCCACCTCCATCTGCAGCAGCATCTCTGAAGCTCGTCACACCTTAGCCCTTACTATTGGCAACACCCTCATCAGCTGGTAGCTGTGACCCTTTCCACCATGAAGTGTTTGAGGCAAGGCTCACCCATGTTGAGTGTTACTCTAACACAGCGCTGCATCGGGACACGTACCTGTCCACGCCGTCCCAGCGGTGCCCTGGCCATATGTTAAACCTGTTGAGTGGAGGTGCTGGTCCGTTGTACCGGGGCTTTTCTAGGAACACAATGGCAATAGAGCCGTTCAATTTGATTATTTATTAATAAAGAATATTTATTAATAGAGCCATTCAATTTGATTATTTATAAACCGGGGGGTTTCTAGGAACACAATGGCAATAGAGCCATTCACTCCTTCAGTGCAACTATGGCCACCTCCTCATCACCTCAGAGGTACATCAAGCAGTGTGTGTACAGCTGCAGCTCACAGAGGGAACTCCCAAAGACACAATCGAATCGCACTCTCCCGATTTTTAAGTCACCAGATCCTGCTCTCCAAGCTAACAAACAGTAGAGACCATTAATGATAACAAGCCAGTGGCAACAAACATCGCTGCTACACTCACTCCATAGAAGTAGGCCTTGAGGACTAAGTTGCACTTAAACAGCAGCTGCATTTCTATGCTGCCAGGGCCTTAAAGCAGAGATCGGGGTAACTCAGAATCAAACCTTTCTTTTCTTTGTTCTCTTTGGCCTTCCTTTTTTTGATGAACTCAGCCATGGGGTCTCCCTCCCTCTCCTGCTCTCTCAGCATCCGATCCAGATCCTGGTCATCAATGTAACGGGCCAACGGCTTCTGCATCTCTTTTATGGCATCTTCCACGTTCTGCTGCTGCTGCCTCCCCTGTGCCAGCCTGGAAACAAACACAGAACCAAGCCATCACTCACTGGGAGGTGCTCTATTTGCAGGACACTGCAACTTCCACTGAACTTCCACTGTGTATGCAGCATTCCCAATGCACACCCAGCCAGAGGCAATAACCGAAGGGGTCTCCAAGGCATGTGGAACACGTGGTCCCCCAGACTCAGAACACAGTGGCACACCACTGCTGGAAGCGAGACCAAAGAGCCCCGAGCCAGTGCTGGGAGCTGTGCAGGCCCTTACCCCTTTCCCCATCTGGCATACTGCTCATCCCTCTCGGACTTGGCTTCAGCTTTCTGCTGCTGCTCCAGCCGCTCCTGCGCCAGGTCCCTCCTGCGCCCCGACTTGTCTCGGAAGACGGTCTCAGTGTGCCTGGATTCCTCTGGATGGAAGATGCCTCAAGTCACACGTTTGGGAACATTTCCATGACTAACTGCCCCTCACTTTGCTGGTTTAGCCCCTGACTCATCCCAGGCTCTGACAGACTGAGAGCAGGAAGCAGAGCTGGTGCTCGTGCAGCGCTTTACACCCCTACCTTCCAAGTGCTTGGTACTCCTCTCATGCTTCCTGAGCTCCTGCTGCTCCCTCCGCAGCACATCAGCGGACACCAGGCCAGCTTTGACCCCCGAAAGCATCGTGTTTGCCTGTAAATCAAACAGAAGTCACATTTAATGCTGGCTGAAGCTGTCCAGGATGCAGAGGTGCAACAAGGGGAATGTTGGAATACCTTCTTGGGAGACCCCTTGGCATCACGGTGGCGAGGCGGAGAGAGGTCCTGGGGGCTCCTGGAGCGGTGCTGTTCCTTCCCGGCTGGCAGAGGCCGTCGGGGAGGGGACAGATCCGAGTCTGAGGACGGGCTGTGGTTGTGCTTGGGAGGACCACGCTTCGGGGAGCCGCTGTGTACACGGCCCAGCCTGCGCTCGGCATCAGGGCCGCTCCGGCTGCCTCTCCGTGGGGATGGGGAGCTGGAGTCGTGCCTCAGGCCCCTCTGAGGCGAGGGCACCTGCCTGGGCTGCGTCGTGGCTGGGGAAGCACCTGCAGTAAAGACACACGCTAACTGAGAACCGCAGAGGCAGGCAGAGTCAGTCTCAGCAAAGGACTGGAAACGGAGGGACATGATGTCAGCTCCCAGGAAAATCAGACCTCGGCAAGCTATAGGGCAAAGAGAGGTATGTGCCAAGAGCCTTCTAGACAGGTACTGCCTGGAGACAGGCTTTAAACTCCAGTCTCCTTTTGAACACGCCTAAGCCTTAGCCAGTTAACTCCCGTTAATTCCAGTCTGGCTGATGAAAACACAGAACTGGCTGTACCAACAGAAATTACCACCTATCCACCACCATGCCATGCCTGCAGACCGCCAATTCCACACCCCAGGAGCACAGACACGATCCAAGAGCAGGCAGGCAGCAAGGCACAGGAGAGACAGGACAAACTCCTGCACACACTCACCTTTTGTTCTGCTCTGCTTTCTCAGGCTGGGTGACCCCGTCCTCCTCCTCCGGGGTGGTGAGGAATCTGAGTCAGAGCTGTACCTCTGCTTCCGTGGAGGGGACAGGTCTGGGGTGGCCTGGCGCTTGTGGCGGGATGAGGACTTGTCAGAGACACTGTGCCGGGGCTGAGGCTGCTCCCCTGGGGCCCCTCCTGACCGTGCCTTGTCTGTGGGCTTGCAGCTCCTCTTCCCTGCTGCTGAACTGGCCCTCTTTGGGGACAGGTCAGGGGAGTCGTGGCGCTTCCTCCTTGGTGGCGAGAGGTCAGGGGAGTTGTGGCGCTTCCTCCGTGGTGGTGAGAGGTCAGGGGAGTCGTGGCGCTGCTGCCTGAGAGGGGACAGGTCAGGGGAGTCGTGGCGCTTCCTCCGTGGTGGCGAGAGGTCAGGGGAGTCGTGGCGCTTCCTCCTTGGTGGTGAGAGGTCAAGGGAGTCGTGGCGCTTCCTCCTTGGTGGCGAGAGGTCAGGGGAGTCGTGGCGCTTCCTCCTTGGTGGTGAGAGGTCAAGGGAGTCGTGGCGCTTCCTCCGTGGTGGCGAGAGGTCAGGGGAGTCGTGGCGCTGCTGCCTGGGAGGGGACAGGTCAGGGGAGTCGTGGCGCTTCCTCCGTGGTGGCGAGAGGTCAGGGGAGTCGTGGCGCTGCTGCCTGGGAGGCAGGAGGCTGCAGGAGTTGCTCCTCTCCTGCCTGGGAGGGGACAGCTCAGGGGAGTCGTGGCGCTGCTGCCTGGGAGGCAGGAGGCTGCAGGAGTTGCTCCTCTCCTGCCTGGGAGGGGACAGCTCAGGGGAGTCGTGGCGCTTCCTCCGTGGTGGGGACGGGTCCGGGGAGCCGCTGTGCTTCCTCCTGGCTGGTGACAGCTCAGGGGAGCCGTGGCGCTTCTTTCTGGGTGGGGATGGGTCCCCAGAGCCGTGGCGCTGGCGCCTGGGAGGCGGGAGGCTGCTGCAGCTGCTCCTGTGCTGCCCGGCAGGGACCGGATCCGGGCCCACAGGCCCTGGGCCCTCCCTCAGCGGGGAGCCCTCGGGGGAGTCGTGGCGCTGCCGCCTGCAAGGGGAGGCAAAGGTGGGAAGGAGAGTGAGAGCTGTGTTTGGAAATGAAACCCAAGAGGGATCTGTAAAGCCAGCTGGAGGGATCAAGGGTGAAAAGAGGAGAGCCTGGATGCTGTGCAACCACAGAACAGAGAATGAGTTGTGGAATGGTTTGGGTTGGAAGGGATCTTAAAGCTCATGCACTTCCAGCCCCCTGCCACACTCAAGGGCACTTTCCACTAGAGCAGCTTGCTCCAAGCCCCATCCAACCTCCCACAGGTGCTTTCAGAAGAGGCATCACCCAGCTCCCTGACAGTGTCCCTGTGGGACAGCGGGCCCACCTCTCACACTGAAACCCAGGGTGCTGCCTGCCGGTCCCCCAGCACAGGAAAGGGAATCCCTGCCCCTGCCGCTTCTCCCACTTCACAGCAAAGCTCTTAGAAACTGCAGGGAGAGAGAGGCACCACCAGGAAACAGGAGCTCCCCCCCAGAAGGATTCTCAGCTGGAGCCTGTACCTGGGGGCAGGTTTGGCAGCGACTGAAACATCCGAACTCTGCGAGTCTTCATTCTGGTCTAAAGGCAAACAACCAGAAAGACAGGGTCACCGGGGCGCTGCGCAGCCCATGCTCCCGTCGGCATTCCGAGGATACAGGTACCCTTGGTCTGCTCTCACCTCCCAGCAGTTTCCATTTAGCATTTGTTCGGAATTCCTCCATGAGCTTCACCTCATCCGGACGCTCGTCAATGAATTCCGCCACCTGAACACAGAACAGCACCTTTGGAGGGGGGGGGAAGAACGGATTTCCACCCTCTGGCACGCAGAATGAACCATAGCGGCACCGAGCAGCTGCTGTGTGACCATCGCTTCACTTCCCAGAGCCTCCTTGCTGCCAGCACTGCCCGCACTGGCACAGGTACCTCCTGCCCTGCCTCCAGAGCTGCTTTAAAGCCCCGAGAACCACTCTACGGGCCCCCCACATCCTTTGGGCACCGTGAGCCCGGCTATAAAGAACGAACGGGCTCCTCCTGCCTGCAGGGAGCTCATTCCCCCCCTGTGCTCGCCCCTCCTGCTGCCGGCGCTCCCACGGGAGGAGGCGATCAGAAGGGTTCCAAAGGCAGGCCCCGGAGCCCGGGGTCGGTGCCACGGCGCGCAGCCTCCCCCCCCCGCTCACCACAGGCATGTCCCCTTCGTCCTCCTCGTCCTCCTCCTCCTCCCGGCCCGCAGCGATGCTGCTCCAGCTCACGTCGTCATCCACGATCCGCATCCTGCCAGCGCCAAACGGGACCCGTCCGCCGTCAGCGAGGCGGGACGCGGGGGAGCGCCCAGGCCGCGGCTCGCCTCGGGAGGAGGGGGGGGGGGGGGGGGGGGGAGGGAAGGGGATGGGGCTGCCGAGGGGTTGGGGGTGTCTACACNGGGGGGGGGCACTGCGGGAAGGCCGCGGCTGGCACCGGCCGCGCCGCCCCCCGTGCCCCGCAACTCACCCGCCTCTGCCGGCGGCGCCCGGCGGCTTCTTCCTGCGGCGGCGGCGGCGGCGGGGCTGGGCGGGCGCGGCGGCGGCCGGGCCGCTCAGGTACCGCCGCAGGTACTCGGCCTTCGATAGCCCCGTCGCCGCCATTGTGGCGCCAGCCGGAAGTGAGGGCAGCGCGCGGGTACGAGCCGCCGGAAGGGGCGTGATTTCGCGGTGGTGGGCGGGGCCTAAGGGGAGGTGGGCGGGGCCATGACGGTCGGACACGGCACCTCCTTCAACACGCGGCTTTATTCGGGGCGCCCAGGACCCGACCGGGTCCATGCGCCCACATCCTGCAGCGGCCCCGGGCTGGGATCTGGGGTGTCCCGGCAGGCAGAGGGGCTCCAGCCCCACACAGTCCCGTCCCATCGAGGTTTCGGGGTCCGGCTACCGGCCCGAGGCTCCCTCCAATTCGTAGCCCTCCGTCTTCATGTCATTGAGGCCCAGGTCTTCGTTCTGCTCAAAGCTCCGCTCGTAGCGCTCCACTCGGAGCTCCGGGTCCTCCTCCGGCGCGTACACGTTCTATGGGGGGAGAGGGGGGCTCCTTACAGGCTCTGGCCCCGCAGCAGCACCCAGACAGGGGCTTCGGATGGGAGTCACCCCCTCAAGGGGCTCATGATGTGAACCAGACCACATTCCCAGCCCCTTGCTCCAGGGAGCAGACACCATTCCCATCTTCCTTCCCTCAAAGCCACCGGCAGTTCCCTTGCCCTGCGCACTGCCAGGCCCCCAAAGAAAGGAATTCCACCCAAACTGCTTGCAACACATCAAGGAGCCCATCTCCCGCGGTACCTGA
The DNA here is from genome assembly GCA_002631895.1 of Agapornis roseicollis. Classification (NCBI taxonomy): domain Eukaryota; kingdom Metazoa; phylum Chordata; class Aves; order Psittaciformes; family Psittacidae; genus Agapornis; species Agapornis roseicollis. The sequence continues at coordinate 55,822 of NDXB01015944.1, forward strand.
AGGTAGCTGTTGCCTGCAGGGTCATCCAGGATGAGGTGAGCCTTCGCCTTTCCTTCTATGATCTGCAGAAAGAGAGCACATCAAGGCATTAGAGCTCTTACCCCTTCACTCCCGGCACCGGGACATTCCCGGCGCACTGCAGACATTCCCGACACTGCCCTCAGTTAAAGGAGAGCAGGGGTCGGGTAAAGCGTGGAAGTTCAGGAGCGCGCTCACCTCCTGCAGCTTCCCAATGAACTCCTGCAGCTTCCCGGTCCTGCTGGGTGTTGAGCTGTCACCCAGGGTGAAGGGGTTCCTCTCCACCTGGAAGGGCAGGAGCACTCAGTGCAGTGGGAGACCCCCGCCCCGGCGGGCCTGAGCCCCCCAGCAGCACTCACCAGGTCCCGGATGTCCTTCAGCAGCCCCTCCAGCGTGGTGAACTTCCCCCCCAGCGCTCCCATGCCCAGCTCGAACTCCAGCTCCGGGATCTCCACACTGCACGTCTCTGACTGCAGAGGAAGAGCCCAGTGAGCCTGTGGGGCCCCCGAGCCCCCGCTCCAGGGCAGGGCAGGGCAGGTCTCCAGAGGCCCCGGGCGTTGAGGATGTCCCTTGTCATGTCTGAGGGGTCTGTGATCCGCAGGGTAATCCTGGTGCCCTGCGGCTCGATGGCTCCTCCAGACTTCACCTGTGAGCACCCAGAGTCAGCTTCACAGAGCCCTGTGCTTAACTCACCCCCAGTGCTTTAAGAGGGTTTACCCAGCAGCTCAGAGGCCACTGCAAGCCCAGGGGCAGGGCCTTAACCCAGGGGGCCAGAGCAGGCTCACCTCGTTCGTCCTGTGCCCACAGGAGTCGCAGTTGGTGGCCATGATGATCACCTCCTTGAAGTGCGGGATCTCTGGAGCAGACAGTCAAGGAAAACCCAAGGAAAGGGAAGTCTCAGAGATCCCAACAGCCCCAGTCCTTCCAGAGGCATTGCAGGAGCTCACGGACAAGTCCTGAGCAGCACCGAGACACACTGGCACCCTGACAGGCTCCTTATGCAGGAGGAAGAGCACACATGGGACTCTCCCCAGTGCTGCCCCCATGCAGAGCCCCACAGGGGGCAATGATCCGTGCCCCCGCCCCAAGGATACGCACTAACTTCATATTCGTGTTGGCTGGAGCGTTGCACTCGGGGCAGTTGGTGTTGAACTGCAGGACCTGGGGCGCAGGAGCAGACAGGAGCATCAGAAAGGCCCATCCAGCCCAAAGGCACCAGCCCCACTGGCACAGGCACCTCCGCAGTCACCCACCTCGTTCCTCAGGTCCTCTGCAGCATCATCTGGCTTCTCATCCAACTCCTCTCCCTGCAGCAGGGGACAGGAGCAGCCTTAACTCCTGGTCCTTAACCCAGGGCCTCCCAGAGGGCAGGGGGAGGCGATGGCACAGCTTGAGCAGCTCCCCGTTACCTCCAGCCCCAGCATGGCATCCTGCTGGGGACTCCTCCTGTAATGAGTGACCACCAGAGCATCGTCCTTGTGTGGAGCACGAGGGTTCTCCACAAAGCTGTTCCCTGAAGGGTCATCGATGACCTACGGGAGAACAAAGCTTCAGGAACCCATCCCGTGCTTCCCCTGGGGGTAGAGGGGCTGCACCCCCAGGTACTCACAAAGGTGAAGGGGGAGTGCACTTCTTTCAGCTGCTTCAGCTTCCCAATGAACTCATCTATTTTAGTGGCCACCTCTTGGTCCGTTGCCTGCAAAGGAGGAGAGGCTTGAGACCAGTGCTGGGGCAGCCAGAGCTGAAGACAGCACAAACCAGAGCACCCAGGACACTCCTCTCTCATCGGTGTGCAATGCAGATGAGCACGGTCGAGGAGCCAGCACGTACCCTGCGGGCAGGCTGGTCCTGCTCCAGGCCGGCCACAGCTCTGTCAATGAGCCCCTCGACGGTGGTAAGGACTTGGGAAGGAAAGAGAACCCAAGCGAGGCGCCGTTAAAGACCCCACGGAGTGCCACACACACAGGCCCCCAGGGCCGGTCCTCCCCCACACAGCCCCCTACCCACCTCCCTTCTGGGAGAAAGCAGGGATCTCAAAGTCCAGCTCTGGAATCCGAGCCGCGGCACAGTCGGTTTTCACCACCTCCCTGTTCATGTCCTGCACGCGACAACAGTTGAGGAGCAGCGTTAGGATCCTGGCAGCACCAGGACTGCGGGACCACAGCATCTATGTTGGCCCCAGGCTTCGGCGGCCTCCATCCACCCAGGAGCACAGCGGGAACGTGCCCGTTTGGGGCTGTAGCTGCCCACTGCAGTGAACAGCGCTCGAACAGCGCCCGACGGGACCGCGGGCTCGCTCCATGGGGAGCGGGGCTGACCTGCCGGGAGGTGACGCTGAGGCTGTAGCGCACGCCCTGCTCCTGGATGCGCCCCGCGGACTGGATCTCGGTGTTGGCCCAGCCGCAGCTCCCGCAGGTGAAGGAGCTGACGATGACCTCTTTGAAGAACGGGATCCTGGTGAGCAGGAGCCGCGTCACCCCCTGCGGCACAGGTCGGCTGGTGGGCTCGCCGGCACCGACACGCACCCAACCCCCCGCAGCGGGGCCTGAGCCCCTCCGCCTCCTGCGCCCCGTCTCCTGCCCCCCCCCCCGTTGCTGCACCCCCCGCTCACGCTCCCGAAGCAGTTCATGCACAGGGACTCGATCTCCGCCGGCCGCTGCTCCCCATCCTCAGCGCTCAGCGGCCGGAACAGGGACCCCGCGCCCGCCGCCTCCACCGCGCCCAGCGCCGACATAGCTGCCCCGCCGTCACGTGGGGCGGCGCGCGGTCACATGAGGAAGCGGCACGGTTCAACATGGCGGCGCCTTTATTGGTGCTCATGGTCCCCCGGGCCCGTTGCCATCCCCGCTCCCGATCCCGATCCCGGCCCCGGCCCCGATCCCGATCCCGGCCTCGCCTCCCCCCCGCTCCCCCAGGCTCCGGGACAAGTCCCTCCATAGCGCATCGAGGCGGGCGTGCAGGTCCTCCACGGGCGGCGGGTCCTCCTCCGGGTGCCCCGGGCCCCGCGTGGACAGCTTCAGCCGCATCTCCTCCGTCTGCTGGTCCAGGGCGCGGGTGAAGTCCTGGATCTGGATGTACGTGTCCCGCCGGAACTCGTCCACCCGGCGCTGCACCTCCCGCGCCAGCGCCTCCGTGTAGCGCTCGGGGCTGGGCGGCCGCTCCCGCAGGCTGCCGGGGTAAAGGCTCAGCTTGGCCTTGAGCTGCTCCAGGTTCCCCTGGATCTTGTGGTGCAGGTCCCTGGCGCTCTGGGTCAGCTTGGAGGACAGCTCCTGGATGTACTGGTTGAGCTGCTCCGGGCTGGCGGGGCTGTGCGGCACCACGTTGCGGTGCAGCTCCTCCACGTTGCGGTGGATCTCGGCCACCAGCCTCTCCGCGTACGGGTGGAAGATGCCCTTCACCTGCTCCGTGTGCAGCGCGATCTTGTCGCCGTAATGAGCCAGGAAGCGCTGCACCTCGTCCGCTCCCCCCAGCAGCTGAGCCGTCACCTCCCGGCCCGGCATCAGGTGGCGCCGCAGGTCCCGGGCCTTGAGGGACGCTTGGTCCAGCAGCTCCTCCGTGAAGGGCTGCAGCCGGTAGCGGAGCTCTTCCAGGTGCCTGCCCACCTCCCGGTGCGCCTCGTCCACGTACGGCGACAGCTTCACCCGCAGGCTCTCCAGCTCCTTCCGGATGAGCTTCCTCAGCCCCTGCGAGTCCTGCGACAGCCGCGGCTGCAGCCCTCGGTTGAGCGGCGCCAGCTTCTCCAGGAAGTTCCCCACGTAGCTCACCCCATCCTGAGCGCTTCCCTTCGGGCCCCTGCGTGAGAGCAGCCGCTGTGAGCACCCCTCGCTGTGCCCCCGTCATAAAGCTGGAGACAGCCCCCGTGAGCGTTTGTGTCCCTGGCGGCTCGCAGGGGTTACCCGGTGTACTCACGCCGTGCCCCTGCCCAGCTTGCTGCCCTGGCCGGGCTCGGGGCTGCCCTTGTCGCTCGTCAGCTGGCTCAGGTACTCCCAGAAGCTGCTCCTTGCTGGCTCGGCCGGTGCCACTGGGGGCCGGGCGGGGGGCAGCGTTAGCCTGGCAGCCCCCAGCCTCTGCCCCGCTCACCCCTGAGCCAGCTCCTCTGCTCTGCACCTACCTGGGATGGTGGCCAGGAGGGTGAGGAGCAGCGCGGCCTCCGGGGCCATGGTGTGCTACGGGAGGAAGGAGAGAGCAGCCCATCAGTGCCCGGCTCCCCAAGCCCTCCTGGAGCCCCGCAGGGACCTCTCCCCCGGACCCCCCAGCAGCACAGGACGGGACCCGCACAAGTGGCACGGGCAGGAGGTGCCCCTCACCCGGGTGCCGGTGCCTCCGGTGTCCCTGTGGGGCCGCCGGCCCCGGCTCCCTTTATACACGTGCAGGGGAAGGTCTTTTGGACCTCACTCGGGTAAACACAACGTGGAGGCTGCGGCCGTGCCTCAGGGCTCACGTGGGGGTCACCTGAGCGCCCTGCTCCGGCCTCATCCTGCCCCTGCCCTTTGCAGCCCGGGGCAGAGCTGTCCCCTATGGCTGCGGGGCTAATGGAGCCCACGGCCCCGGGATGCGGGAAGAGGATCTGTGACAGGGAAGGGTGAAACGAGCACGGTGCCCACCATGGGGCTGCCCGTTTGCCGTCGAGCATCCCCGCTTCCCGCTGGGACACCAAACCCGCCCCGTGTTGGTTGGTGCGGTTCCCTTCTTGTCGCCTTTCCCCCAGGAAAAACCCAGCCACGTTTTCAGCCCGGGTCACAGCCCCGTGCAGGGAGCTGGGTGCTGACGCCAGGCTTTTAAACCAGGAGAGTGCCGCAAGGTTTGCAGCGAAGCAGCCCAGCAAACAGGGGCAGGCTTTCCCCATGGGTCAGGGTGCAGGGCTGGGGCACGGGGCGAAGTCCAGCGCGGTGCTGGGGTGAAGCTCCGAGCAGTCACCGCTGCTCTTTGACACCAGAGTCCACCCTGATCCCTCCCTGTGTGGACACACGGGGTCACCCCAGGCATCCCTGGGAGCACTCCCACCCCAGGGCTCTGCAGCTCCCTACCCATCGGCAAACGGCCACAGTCCCTGCAGGCTGCGGGGATGCTGTCTCCGTCACCCACCCGGTGCAGCCTGCATGGCCCAGGACCCCATAGCAGCAGCAGGCCCCAGTACAGGGGGGTGCTTGTCTCCATGTGGGGTGCTGCCGGTTGCTGCGGCACCCCTGAGTGGTGAGGTCCTGGTCCCCGACCCCTTTCTGGTTGATGGTGGCTGCAACCACCCCCGTCCCCATGCTGTGATGAGATCCCCATCCGCCTGGACCCGTTCTGTTCCCTTCCCACCGCCCTGGGCCGCAGCTCGGGGGCGACGCTGTCCCCTGGACCAGCTGCCCTGGGTTGCCCATCCCGGGCCGGGCCAGGCCAGGACACGGAGCAGGCTGCGCATCATACACGTGGCTTTATTGGTGCTGCGAGGAGCCGGCCCCGCACCGGGCGCTGCTGGGGGCTCACTCCGCCGCGGGCTGCGCGGTGCTGAGGAAGGCGGCCACCTTGTCCCGCACCTCCTTCTCCAGCAGCTCCACGTGGTCCTCGACGCCGGCAGCGCCCGACTCCAGCTTGCCCCGCATGGCCTCCAGCCGCTGCACCAGCTGCTGCCCCAGCGCCTCCCCGAAGGGGGCTGCCCGCTGCCGGAAGGCCTCCAGCGTCTGCCCCACGCGCTCGTCCAGCTCCCGCGCCAGCGGCGCCAGGCGCTCCCGCAGGCCCTGGCCGTCGCCGCCCGCCGCCCGCTGCAGCTCCTGCGCCAGCGGCGAGAGCTGAGCCCGCAGCTCCTCCGAGCTGGCCTCGAGGCGCGCGCGCAGCTCCTCGGCCGCGCGCTCCATCTGCGCCCTCAGCGCCTCGAGCTGGTGGTTGAGCCCATCCTGCACCTCCTGCGCGTAGGGGCTGAGCCCCTGCCGCAGCTCCGCCACGCTCCGGCCCGCCTGCGCCTTCAGCTCCTCGGCCAAGGGCGCCAGGCGCTCCTTGAGGCTCTCCACGCCGCCGTCGATCTGCTGCTGCAGCCGCTCCGCGTAGGGGCTCAGCGAGGCCTGCATGTCCTCAGTGCTGCCCTGCAGCCGGGCCCGCAGCTCGGCCGCCAGGGGCTCCAGCGCCCGCTGCAGGTCCCCGGCGCCGCGGTCCACCTGCGAGCGCAGCTCCTGCGCGTAGGGGCTCATCCTGGCCTGGAGCTGGCGGATGTTGGTGCCGATCTGCTGGTGCACCTCGTCGGCGTAGGGCGCCAGCTTGGCCTGCAGCTCGGCCAGCTCCCGGCGGATCTGCTCCTTGAGGCGCTGCGAGTCCTGCGCCAGCCGCGCCTGCAGCTCCGTGGCGAACGGCACCAGGCGCCGCTGCAGGTCCTCGGCGTACGAGTTCATGCTCTGCAGGTTGCTCCCCAGCAGGGTGCTGGGGACAAGCGGGTGTCAGAGCCCCCCTGTGCCCCATAGACCCCTGCCCGGCACCCCCCGGCACCCCCCGGCACCACAGCCCCGCTCACTTGAGCTGCTTGGTGATCTCGGCTTGCTGCAGCTGGTCCACCGTGTCCTTGGCATTGCTGCCCAGCTCCGTGAAGTACTTCCAGAGCACGCTGGCCACCTCGTCCGGGTTGACATCAGCCCGGGCTCCTGCATCCAGAGCTGGGATCAGCGCTGGCGCGATCCCATTCCCATGGGACAACGCATCCCTCCCCCTGCCCCAGGGCACGACAGCATCCCCGCATCCCAAACCCGCGCACCGCCTCACCCGACACCACCAGGAGCACCAGGACGAGGGCGGCCGCCTTGGGAGACATCCTGAGTGCTGGGAATGCCTGCGGGGACACAGAGCAGGGATGAAGGCAGCCCCACGGCGGCAGCCCCAGCCCCTGCTGCCTGCCCCGCTGCAGGCAATGCAGGCACCACTGTCCCCAGGCCCTCACCTGCGCTGCCACCACTGCGGTCCTGCGGTGCTGTGCTGCTGTGCCGGGGAGCACCAGCCCTATTTATGCAGCCTGAGCGCCCTCGGTGGCTTCCACGCAGGGCTGGGGCACAGCCTCGGGCTTGGACTTTAGCAAGGTCACGACGTGGAGGCGCCTGATGTGTGCACAGCCCTGACATCAGCCTCAGCCCTGACATCAGCCTCAGCCCTGACATCAGCCTCAGCCCTGGCAGCTCCCAGCGGGGTGCCAGGGACAAGGGCAGCGAGGGGATGGGGGTACGTGCACATGGGCTCCCCAGGACAGGGACCTTAGAGCAGCCCCCAGCTCCATAAGATGCAGTGATGGACCCGCTGGTGCTGGCTCTGTGGTACCCGGGATGTGCAATGGGACGGGGCACGGGCTGGGGGGATGCTGTGATTGATGGATGCATGGAGGCACATGAACGGACGGCATCGCCGCCTCTGAGCACGGGCTCCTGGAGGAATTCCGTGAGGAAAGGCGGGAGCCTGCTGCTGCTGCTGCTGCTGCGGGATGCTGCGGGATGCTGCGGGTGCGGGTGTGCCCTTGGCCAGCCTGGGCCCCGTGTCCTCGGCCATGGGGCTCCGTGGTGTCCCCGCTCCGCGCTGCCGCCGGTGCTGATGTTGTCAGGGCTGGGGCGAAGGGCAGGGCTGGCAGGGGCAGGGCTGGGCCGGGAGCCCGGCTGCCAAGGTCCAAAGAGCCCCCGCGGTGCCCCAGGGCTGGAGCAGCCCCACGGGGCAGGGGCCGCTGGATGTCACCCGTGTGCTGTGCCCGCAGCCCCAGGCCTGTGCACACGCACGCACACACACACACACAGAGCCCCCCGATGTGCTCACACGCACACACAAGCGGACACACGCAGAGCCCCGTGCCTTGTTCCCTAGGGAACTTCCCAGCTCCCGGCCGGAGGCAGCCCCTCCGTTTCGGACCTGGCACCGCTCGGTCCCTGCACCGTGGCCCCTTCCCGGCCAGTCCCTGACCTTTGCACAAGCCCCGGAGCCGGCGGTGGGAGGGTATAAAGTGGGACCCGGGGCTGCCCCGGCCCCAGAGCCCGGCTCAGGTGAGTGGCGAAGCCCGGCTGAGGGTCGCGGTGGGAAGGGGCCGGGGTTGGGAGCCCCGTGGGGCCGCCCCATGCCGTGTGCTCTGCTCTCTCCGCAGCCATGAGGGTGCCCCTGCTGCTCCTGCTCGCCTGCACGGCCGTCCTGGCAGCACAAACAAGTAAGGGGGCTGGGGCCGGGCTCAGGGTGTATAGATGCACGTGTACCCGGTGCCTATGGCCGCATCCCTCGTACTTGCGCTTGCAGGGGCCGATGAGCCCGGGGAGCAGGAGGAGCTGGTGCGGAAGGTGCAGGAGTACACGCAGAAAGCATCGGTCATGGCCAGGAGCGCCCTGAGCAGGGTGCAGGAGTCGGAGGTGGTACCTGGTCGTCGGATATTCGGGGCGCTGGTGCAGGCCAGGTACCCCCGTGTCCCCCCCCAGCCCCGGGGCCATGGGGCCCGTGGGGAGCCGGCGCTGACCCCAGCCCCTGTCGCTGCAGGCAGTGGCTCTTGGACAACGCGGAGCTGGCGAAGCAGAAGCTGGTGCAGCTCAAGGAGCAGGTGGTGCAGCTCTGGAAGAGCAGATCGGCCGTGTAGGGGGGGGGGATGGAAGACGGGATGGGGACCCCCCTGATCCCCTCCTGCTGTCACGGTGCTGGCAATAAAGCAGAGCTGAAACAGGCGGCTGTGGCGGTGTCGTTGGGGGTGAGGAGGGGTGGGATGGATGCCCCCCGCTGCGGACACGTACCCGGGTAGCAGGGCTGTGTGCGACCCGGCTGCTGGCTCTGAGCGGGGCACCTCAGTGGCAGGGAGAACCCAGGGCACCCACAGGGCAGCTCCCAGTCCCCGCCATCCCCTCCCTGCCCGAGCCCCCCTCCAGCATCCACTGCAAAGACTGAGCGAGCTCCAATAACTTAAGTCACGTTTATTTGACAAAAGGAAGCAAAGCTGAGACCGACACCGGTCCGGGAAGGGGGGGAGGCGGTGGGAGGGCAAAGAGGGGTCCCAGGGCTCCCGCACCGGGCAGGGCAGGGAGCAGGCAGGGTCAGTCCTGGCCGGCGGCTCAGGCCATGCTCTTCTGGACGTCATCGAGGAGGGCGAGGATGCGGCTCTTGAGGCTCTCGGCGTAGGGGTGGAGGCGCTCCTTGAAGTCCTGCAGCAGCGGCGTCACCCTCTCGCGCAGGTTGCCCAGCTGCTCCACCACCTTGGCCTGGTACTCGGCGGCCTGGGGGATGCCCTTCTCCCGGATCTCCTCCAGCTTCTGGTTCAGCTTCTGCCGCAGCTCGTCGCTGTAGGGAGTCAGGTTCTTGCGCAGCTCCTCCACGTGCCCGCGCAGGCGGTCCCGCGCCTCCTCGGCCAGCGGGGTCAGCTTCTCCTGCATCAGCTCCACCTTCTGCTTGGTGAGCTCCTTCAGCTCCTGCGCCACGGGCGCCAGGCGCTGCCGGTACTGCTCCAGCTCCTCCGTCCACTTGGCAGAGAACTGGTCCAGGAAGGGGCTGATCTTCTCCTTCACGTCCTCCAGGTCCTTGGTGAGCTCCTGGCGCAGAGCCTCCGTGTCCTTCAGCCACATCTCGCGCACCTCCCTGTAGTAGGGGGCCATGTCCTCCCGCAGCTTGGCGGCGGCTGCGCCCAGCGCGTCCAGGTTATCGGCCAGCTTCAGGCTACGGGGAGCAGGGGGAGGTCACACACGGCACCCGGGGACCCCGCATCGCCCCCCGCCCTGCCGGACCCCACTTACTCCAGCTGCTTGCCCACGGCCGAGGAGTCGAACTGGGAGATGGCATCCTTGCCGCTGGCCTTCACGGTCTCCAGGTACACCTCCACCATGTCCTTGAGGCGCTCCAGGGGCGCCTGGGGCTCGTCATGCTGCCAGAAGGAGCGGGCCTGGGTGCCTGCGGAGGGAGCACGGTGTGATCGGGACCCCACCGCGGGGAGGGACGGCTCCAGCCCTGCCCGGCTCGGAGGGGACCGGGAGCCACTCGGCTGCAGCCAAGCGCTTCCAGCATCAGGCTCTGCTGCCCCATCCCACTGCGTCCCGCAGGGACTGGCGCTGCTCCCCCCGCAGCCGCAGCCGCAGCCCGGCGAGGACCTACCCGTCAGGCAGAGCAGGGCGAGGGCCACCACCACAGCTCTCATCTTGACGCTGAACCTGGGGGCAGAGCAACAGAGTCGGGTTCAGGGACTCCCCCCCCCGGTCCGAACGGAGCCCTCACCCCGGCCCCGCTCCGCTCCGCTCCGCTCCCCGCCGCTGCATCCCCTCTGCGCCGCCGCATGCGGGAGCAGCGCGGGCTCTTACCGGCTCCGTGCGGCCGCGGCTCGCCCCGTGTGAGCCGCGCTGCCCCGCGGCCGCTATTTATGCCGGAGGGGCCGGTCCCGGCGGAGATAAGCGGCGGAGCGGCCCAAGAAACCGCTCCCCGCGCGGCCCATGTGGCGCGGAGAGTTCAAGGATCGCGCCGAGGAGCGCGCTTGGCAGCGCCGCGAGCAAACAGGAGCCCCGCGCCCGGCCAAGGAGCTGTTTACGCTCCCGCTGACCCAGATTCCTGCCTGGCTGCGGCCCGGGCCTCCCGGCAGCCCGCGGGCATTGGCCCCGGGCCCGGGGACGAGGGCTGCGCCCGCGGGGCTTTGGCCGCTCCGGCCCAGAGCCTCCTCCTCTGCGGTGGGACCCAGGCGCCCAGGGCCCGGCGGGTCCCCAGGGCAGAGGTGCTGGGAGCTGCGCCCGAGGGCACCCACATGAACCGAGCCTGGGCGAGGGGGGCCGAGGGGCGCAGCAGCCCGACAGGCTGGGGAATGCCAGGGCGAGCCCTGGGCTGGCTCACTGGGCACTGCACCCTCCTTCCCTCCGTGGCTACAGCTCCGCTCTTCCCTCACCTCCATCCTCAGGCGCTCCCCCCGGAGCTGCCCCACTCCTGATGCGCTCAGCACCATGGGTGTGATCTTAAACACGGCATTCCCTGCACAGGGAAGGGTGCAGACAGCGCGGGTTCCATGCTGCGTCCCGAGGGATAGAGCGGGGCAGGAAAGGGAGGCACACGGTGATCCCGGCTTGCAGCAGGTGCAAGGGGCTGTGCGGGGAGACCGAGGGCCCTGAACGCAGGCGAGGAGGGGGCTGCTGCACCCTGAGCTTTCACCCACGCGGCCACATCGAGCAACCAGAGAGGAGACGAGGGCAGACCATCATCATCATCATCATGGTTTTATTTGTCATGATCCCACTGTCCAACTAAGTGACGAGTTGCAAGTGACCCACAGAAGAAATGGACCGAAGAGTTACTGAAACCTGGGTTTGGTTTAGTCCAACAGAAACGAGGCAGGGAGGAAGGCAAAAAAGTTACTTCTGACATTTCCAAAACCCAGGAAGAAGAGCAAAGGGCATTCATATACATTCAACACATACTGCGCGGGTCGGGTGCTACAATACAAAGCCATGGGAGGACAGGTGATGCTGCGCGATGGCACATGGAGCAGGGCCCCGCAGGCGTGGGGCAGCCGAGGGGCTCCCCCCCCTCCCCGGCGCCGTGTAAACAGAGGAAACCGAACCAAAGGTAGGAGCAGAAGGCGTCGGGTGCTCGCCCCCGGCCCCCGGGATCGCTCCTGGCCGGGGGGAGGCTGGGCTGAGGCACGGTGAGGATGTGAGGGCAGCGGTGCCGCCGTGCCAGGCTGGTCCCGTGCTTCCTTCTGTGCAAGGGGGAAGGGGGGGGGGGGGGGGAG